>JAWPHD010012210.1:0-77561 GCA_037043455.1 Cyrtodaria siliqua
TTTGGGTTTACAATTATAGATTATTATCTGGCAATTTTCATATCTACGCCCATATCAGCCCGAGGCTCCTATATCTGCCCTCGAGAGTTAGCGTTAGTTCGAGGGCAGATATAGGAGTCTCGGGCAGATATGGGGGCAGATATGAAAATTGCCATATCATAACGTATTATCATGATTATCACATTCTTTCTAAAAATACGGTATGTATACTTTTTTTCACGAAACTATTCGATTTCATAATTATGCACACAAATAATACGTCAAATACCTACACAGTAAACGATAATTCTGTATTTAACGTCTCACAAATACGTTGAAAATCGTATTTTATAGATCATTTTTCCATTGTTCAAAAGTCTCTAACACAAATCCATATACAACACTTCTAACTCACTGTGACTTTCTGCAGAATTCTGTTCTAGTTGATTATTAACCATTAACCCGCTAAGCACGATTATAATAGCATTTGCGTCAATTGTAAACCCAGATCAGCCTGCGGAGTAGCCAGTAACTCGCAGGCTGATGAGGGTTTACAATGTCCGGCTGCTGATCAGTCATATTCCTCAAAACACCCCTTTGTCACATAAATGGAATGGTCTTAATTCAAAGAAAGAAGTCTGTTATATATAGGTAGCGGGTTAAGAGTTAAATGATATTGTACCGCCAGGACTTCATACTAGGGGGATATCTAGTACAACCGTGACGTTCTGATTTTTCTTTGGTCCTGATGATTCTGAAGTCACCGGACTTTCACCATTGTGTACCTCCTTTAGCTCATAGTTTTAACGTTTTCTATAATGTCATCATATTTCTTTAGCACGGAGCTAGTAGATGGTTTTTTTTGACCATGTTTAGACAGAGTGCTTGACATTTGATGTTGTTGTTTCTCGGAGGCACAAAAGTAGTATTCAATGCTGGTTGTGAGGGACTTCGGCATGCATTCATGTTTTAATAGTGGTTTTGCGCACACTATGATTGAACTTTCTACCCTCAATATTTCGTTCCTGAGCCATAGTTTTAACTAAATTCCTCAGAGTTTCTTTCCCTAAGCTGATTTAGTGAACCATGTGTTGCTGTTTGTCTTGTAATTGATAGCGAGATAGAAACTTGAATAATGGTCCATCATTTCCTAAGGTCGGTTGCTGCGGTAAGCTTTGTATCAATGGGACATCTATTGTCACCTGAAACATAAATTTTCTTTTTTAACTTATATCGCAGATCAATAATACCAATTACATTAAATACAGTAGATATATATTCCTCCACTCATGAAACTTTTATCGCGCACCTTTTTAGTAGATCTATAATGTACAAGTTACTGGGTTGGGCAAACATCTTGTGCTCAAATTTTCTGGCGCAGCTCGACACACATGCACGCGTTTTTGTAGCCCTCTCGTTGAAGATGAGATATTCTTCTCCTGTGGGGGTCTGCTCTAAATTAATATCGTCCGATAGCAGAGCCACACTCTCATTCTGAAATGCAACGTATTGTTAAAAAACAAAGTGTTTAGCAGTGCCTCTGGGTTTCCTGTAAAGAACATTAAACCTTTTAATAACCTTTATAAAAATGATTTGTTCAGTGTTAGTTCAACTCAACAAAGCTAACATTTCTGATACTGTTTTCTGATTTACATCTCTGTATTGAAAATGGCGAAATAATTATTAAAATCTATGACAGGAGAAATGATTTTAATTTTCATATTGTTATTATCCCCATTAGGTGGGGATGTTGAAATTTCGCTTGAAAAAGTCAAGCCATATTAGTATTGTATTTAATGTAAAGAGACTGCAACGTTTAAAGCCTAAGTTTGCTCACCAGCTTGAGCCAAATGCGCCTTCTGTTGATAATAAAACTTTAAAGGGGTAACCATTGGTGTGTTCGGTGCTGTTTAAACCTTCTTTCCGAATGGACAGGCCTAATGTCGCCCTGTACCATTCGATTAGCAGTAGCATATTAAACTACCAATATATAGCGGAATTACCCATGATGCGTTTTTTTTTCTTTTCGGTATATAACTAAAAAGCTACTCCAGCAGTGCTATTATTATCGTAACCCTGACCTTCTTTTAAAATATAAAAGTAAGTTAAGAACTCTTCTGCGACAAGGACTATCGCAACCTGACTTCTATGGTGATGTGATTTACAAACTTTGTAAGATTTTTGTTCATATTCATTTTCATACAGTCTTATTAAACTTGTTAAAAATGTTATCAAAAGAAGTTATGACCCTATCCACTTGCAGCGCACTGCATGTTTAATGGTTGATTGTGCAATGACCAGACATATTGTGGACCCTATGATGAAGTCTACCGAAATCCTTATAGGACGGTATCGTTTGATGTTTGTCTTTAATCTTGTCATGTTGTACCCTTAACGGTTTATTATTTTGTAGCTTTAGCTTCTGCCGAGTTACTGAGTATTTACTTAGTGGCTATCTAAGCTTTTTTTATTATATTATATATACATGCTCATTTATTTGTTTTACTTACATTGCCTATTAATGTTGCCTTATTTGTTAGAGATTATAACCTGGCGGGGATATCTTTATTTAAACTGTCCCGTTTTTTGGGATGACAATGGAGTAAGAATGAGGTTTGGTGCACCCTAGAACCGGGTTTAAACCTCCAGCGGGCTTTTTTTGCCACAGGGTGTTTCAAGACTGTAGCCCTATTGTGAGATATTTTGTGTCGTCATATCTTGTCTTTTATTCCTCTTTATAGTAGTTGTTTGTTTGTGTGTTTGTGATTGGCTGTCGTCCTTGACTCTACTTTTCCTGTTCGATTTTTATATCTACTTTTATAACGATACACATACCCGGGCCTCTCCATCAATTTACCATCAATTTACTTGTTCCAAAGATAAAACAACACAGCTGACGTCGAGTTGATGAATGAAAACGTTATAAAATACTTTATACCTTTTCCGAGAAAGTTTCTCTGAAACGGAAGATTAATTTCGTCGTCGGTAAATGGCTTCCCCCTTCGCTGATTGTTGCCCAATTTCTTTCCTTTAAGTTCCTTTCGTTTAGCATCCATCACTTGACGGCTGTGATGGAAATCCAAGTCTTCAAAACTATTTTGGGGGTAACCTTTCGGCTTTAACGCCCTTCAGATACTATTCTATATCGATTTGTCAAGATCATACTCAGATTTATCTGTCTTTCTGACCGACATAAAAGCCCTTATCAGATGCAAATTTAGTTTTATCGCAGAATGAGATCTCTCCGTTTACCGACACTCCTCCCCAGCCTAGTCAGGTTATGAAGTTATTACAAGTAAACTTCTTCAGCTGTGTTTTCGTTATCACAAATTACGTAGATCTTTCTCAAATTTCTACCACCGCAACGAAAACCTAATGGAGAAGTACAACACCAACCTTAAAACACTTCTGCGACTAGGAATATCACAACCCTTATTTTACGGAGATGTGGTCTATAAACTTCGAACGTTAAAGGGATCTGGCGGGAAAAGGATACACCCTTTAGTATTACAACGCACTGCATGTTTAGTGATTGGCCTCTCTACAGTCACACGGTGGGGAATCCGATTTTTGTCACGTGATATTTTGGATAGAATTCACTACTTCAAAATAGAATGTTTTCCCATCGACTCAGGTAAGAAAAGTGTCATATTTTCTTTCATACTGGACCGAATTGCATGCAACAAAGTGCACATTCCCCGCTTAAATCAGTTTAATACACATATGAAGTCCGATTCTTCCAAACATGTGTCGTTGCGGAGTTTGTCCCGAGCAACCGCCGAATTGTTTGCGGTTAAAAATCGATTATCATGCTTTAAAGGAGATACATGTCTTAGAATAGTTCCAGGAAACTCACGGACTAGTAATACTAGTCTAAATGATCAGGGAAATGCATATATCGCTCGATTTACGGTAGAGATGTGCACCCTGCCACAAACAATTTGGTAGTTGCTCGGGACAAACTCCGCAACGCACTTTGTTGCATGCAGTTCGGTCCAGTATGAAAGAAAATACTTTTCTTACCTGAGTAGAGGGCAGAACAGTCTATTTTGAAGTGAACCCTATCCAAAATACCACGTGACAAAAATCGGGTTCTCCACCGTGAGTCACTTTTCCCCTTTGCGATAACTGGACAACCTCTTGGGACTCTATGATTGCACCTACTGAAATTCCGACTAAGGGAGGTAGGAGCATGAACTTTCGTCCCTCGGGTTTTCTGGTCGTACCCTAGATTGGTTTTCTCTTTGGCTGCAACTGCTGTTGTTGTTCAGTGCAATTCTGGATACATCCTGAGATGTTTCTTATGTTGTATTTTATATAACTTTACAACAACTTCTTAGTTTCTTTTGTTAGTTTCTCGGGATGTGGATTTTATTGTTAGAGAATTCCTTTTGATGGGATGTAATTTTGTTTACGCTGTCTTGTCTATTTGGGCGCCGAAGACAGGATAATATCGAGAATTGCGTACACATAAACTCGATTCAAGCCGGTAACCCTGTCTTCACCACCCTTTCTGTTGTATTTTGTCTTTTTCATTGTATAGTTAATTAAATATTGATCCTTGTTTGTAGTACAGTACGGACCTACGATGCCATTTCTTTTGGACACTGCGTTTCTATAGGACCATATTTGTCATTTTTGTATCCAACAATACCTTTCTTCATACGATCCCTGGTCAACTCGCCGAGATATCAATGTCAAAGGTCACCAATGTGCAATTTAAATCTACTTGTCATTTGTCTGAATATCTGGTTTACATTCCAAAATTATGTTTCTGTTATTTTCGGCAATCTGATGCAAAATAGATCCTGAGATGGAACCATAATGCAGAACATTATTACGAATTATGACGTCAGTAGTTCAATCGCAATATCTTGATTGCATCAAATTGCCGTCAATAAAAGAAACATAATTTTGGAACGTAAACCGGATAAACTTCTTTCAGCTAGTAACTGAAGCGTAGCATCGACCATTTTGTTGAAACAGCGGCGAAGCAACATGGTTGTTACCATGAGCGCGTGAAAGAATCAGTGAGTGAGAAGGCCGATAGCGGTGCAGGATATGGATTTGAAGCTAATCAAAGAACACAATCCATATGCCCTCGGGCAAAAATATAGGAATGGGATTTTGTTTGGCAAATCATAGCCATATCCAAATGGGCAGAAATGTCCGTATCTTTAGAAATTAAGTGATACGAATATATTATCACTCTCCTTTCTAACATATAAAATATATAACATTAGCTCTTAATGGACATATTAAAATATAGTAAACAATGATTACAACATTTTGGGAATATGGAAAAATATAAGTGATAACCGAATAATAATTTAAGATACATGTATATATATTTCTTTTAAAAAGGAAGACATGCCTGTGTTTTGCATCGAAATTAGTTCTGCGAAAAGAATATGTTCTATTAGAATCCATCCATCTATCCATCAATCCTCCATCCATCCATCCATCCCATCCATCCATCCATCCACCAGGAGATATAGATGGATAAATTGAGGTTATTGAGACGATAGTGCTTAATCGTTGATGACTGGTGCTGAATGAGTACCGGATGATGACTCTAGGATGAGGTGAACAGCAGAGATATAGATGGATAAATTGAGGTTATTGAGACGATAGTGCTTAATCGTTGATGACTGGTGCTGAATGAGTAGCGGATGATGACTCTAGGATGAGGTGAACAGCTCATGGACATTTCAGAGCCAGCAGCTGCACTGCCACTTCCATCCTCTCATGAAAATTTAGTTGAAGTGCCACTTCAGCTGACTTCTTCCAGGGAGGAGGATTCATCAGTGGACATGTCGCTGCTTGAGTCTCCTAAGACCTCTACTAAATCTAAGGCCAAAAATAAAAATAAAATTAAAAATCGCGCTAAATAATGGGTAAAACTAATAAGATCATTCAATGGAATTGTCGAGGTTTGAAACCAAATTATGATGAAATCAGCTTAATTATAAATGAACACAACCCTATTGCCTTTTGTCTTCAAGAAACATTCTTGAAGACAAGTGATAAGGTATCTTTTAATAAATACTCACTATACAATCATATTTGTGATACCAGGGACAAGGCGATTGGTGGAGTTTCGATAATCGTTAATCGAAACATTCCTCACAGACCTGTTACGTTGAAAACAAATTTGCAAGCTATTGCGATCAGTGTTACTATGCACAGAGTCATAATAATATGTTCCTTATATTTACCACCTACTTCTTCACTAGACCCTAAATATCTAAATCATCTAGTTGCACAATTGCCACCACCTTTTATACTCTTGGGCGATTTTAATGCTCACAACTACATCTGGGGTTGTAAAGATATAAACGATAAAGTCAAGAAAATTGAGGGTTTCTTAGCCAAAAACGATTTGTGTCTTTTTAATAATAAGCCACATCCTAGCTGCTACAGGCTCTCATTCTTCCATTGATTTAACAATATGCGATCCAACGCTTTTGATGGATTTTTCGTGGAGTGTTGGAGACGACCTCTGTGGAAGTGACCACTTCCACTTCCCCATATTTCTTGAAAATATCGGCCTTCCACGTCTCGAAAAAACGCAACGATGGAAACTTCGCAAGGCTGATTGGACTACGTTTCAATCTCTTTGCGAGGAACAATTAAAGCCTTCCATTTTCGAGGATGTCGAAGACTCAACTGCTCTTTTTACCAAAGTTCTTCACGATATAGCTGATCAAACTATTCCAAAAACCTCGGCAAATTCTTAACGCCCACATAAACCATGGTACGACGATGACTGCAAAAAGGCAGTCATCGATCGTAAAGCTGCATTAAATAATTTTAACTTGCGGCCAACTCAAACAAATTTAGATAACTTTAGAGTTTTTCGTGCGAAAGCCCGTCGTACTATTAAGGATAGCAAGAGGAAATCCTGGAGATCTTACGTCTCTAGGCTGAATTCTCGCTCATCTCTTAAGAAGACATGGGACATGGTCCGGAAAATAAGCGGTAAAGGTAATTCTAGTTCTGTAAATCATCATAAAACAGTTAATGGAGATATAACGTCCGTCAAAGATATTACAAACACTTTGGCAGAAACTTTTTCAAAAAATTCTTCTTCTGAAAATTGTCCTCCAGATTTTCTGAAAAATAAGAAACTAAAAGAACAGAAGAAGCTGAACTACAATAAACTATTCACTCTCAAACAACTCAGAGAGTCCGTTAAAAAGGCTCATGATACATCAGCTGGTCCTGATGATATCCATTACCAATTATTAAAACATTTACCTGAATGCTGTCTCTCTCTCTATCCTTCTTGACATATTTAATAAGGTTTGGGTGACGGGAAACTTCCCCGATTCTTGGCGGGAAGCAATCGTTATTCCAGTCCCCAAACCTGGAAAGGATCATATGGACCCAATAAATTATCGCCCAATCGCTTTACCGAGTTGTATATGTAAAACCATGGAACGAATGATTAATGAGAGACTCGTTTGGTACCTGGAGTCCAACAAACTGATAACAAAGTATCAAAGTGGATTCCGGCGCCAACGAGGCACAACAGACAATCTCATTCGATTTGATTCGTTTATTAGGGAAGCTTTCATAAAAAAGAACATCTAGTCGCTGTATTGTTTGACTTGGAGAAAGCTTATGATACTGCATGGAAGTACGGTATTATGAATGATCTTCATGACCTTGGTCTTAGATGCCGATTACCCATTTTTATAGAGAATTGTTTAGATGATAGACAGTTTCGTGTCCGAATGGGTTCAACCCTCTCTGACATTCATGAACAGGAGATGGGTGTGCCACAGGGCAGCATACTCTCTGTCACCCTTTTTAATATAAAAAATAACAGTATAGTTAAATGCATCAATCCTGGTGTGGATTGCTCTCTATATGTTGACGACTTTGTTATATGTTATAGTGCAAAAAACATGAACACTATTGAGAGACAACTTCACAAATGTCTCAATAAACTTCAGACCTGGTCTGATGAAAATTGTTTTAAATTTTCTAAATCTAAAACTAATTGTATGCATTTTTGTCAACTACGTAAACATCATGAAGACCCTCATCTAACACTGGATGGGTCACCAATATCAGTAGTGGATGAGACATAATTCCTTGGTCTTATTTTCGACCGTAAATTTACGTTTATACCACACCTTAAATACTTGAAGTGCCTTAAAGCTCTTAATTTACTTAAAGTTGTTGCAAACACTAACTGGGGAGCGGATCGTAATGTCCTCTTGCGACTTTACAGATATCTTATCAGATCCAAGCTGGACTACGGCTCGATAGTATATGGATCGACTCGCAAGTCGTACTTGCAGATGCTCGATCCTACACATAATCAAGGATTCGCTTTAGGTGCTTTTCGTACATCACCAGTCGAAAGTCTATATGTTGAAGCTAATGAACCATCACTGTCTCATAGACGGGACAAATTAGCCCTTCAATACGCCATTATTAAAGTCTAACCCTTCAAACCCAACTTTCGATAATGTTTTTAATCAAAGTTGTGAACCTCTTTTTTATCGAAAACCGAAGGTCATTCGATCATTTGGTCTTCGTATTAAACCAAAATTAAGAGACACTGAAATCGACCTAAATGTAATTGCCAAGTACAAAGTACCACAAATTCCACCGTGGACTTTGAAAACACCAACAATTATTTTTGATCTTTGTAATAGTAACAAATCCAGTACAGATCCTACTGTCTTTCAAAGCAAATCTAATGAAATTAAATCGAAATACAGTAACTTTCAACATATATACACAGATGGTTCTAAAGATGGAGATAAGGTAGCTGCAGCAGCTGTTATTTACAAACACAGCATAAAGAGCCGCCTGCCTGACAATGCCTCTATCTTTTCAGCTGAACTTAAGGCAATTGAACTTGCCTTAAATTATATTCAGGAATCTGATGATGATCATTTTGTAATATTTTCTGATTCCCTTTCATCTCTTCAAGCACTGGGTAATATGAAACATGATAACCCAGTTGTGCTTCAGCTTTTAGAAAAGTACAATTCTCTTATATTTGATAATGTTATTATTTTGTGCTGGCTTCCAAGCCATGTAGGAATACGTGGTAATGATAGAGCTGATAGTGCTGCTAAAGCAGCATTAGGTTTACATATATCTAATACTAAATTACCTTATACTGATTTTAAAAGTTGTATTAACACATGTAATCGTAACTCTTGGCAAGCCACTTGGGATTTGTCAGTTAACAATAAACTCCATTCAATTAAACCGTTACTTGGAGAATGGCGTTCTTCTAGTAGACCCATTCGTCGAGAAAAAGTTCTCCTAGCCCGATGCAGGATAGGGCATACACGTTATACTCATTCATATTTATTACAAGCTGAGCAATTACCAGAATGTATACCCTGCTTTGCACCGTTAACGGTCAAACACATCGTATTGGAATGTGTAGACTTTGATCCTATGCGTCAAAGGTACTACAATGTTAATCCTATGAAAGAGTTATTTGATACTATAGATTTTAGTCTTGTTTTAGATTTCCTAAAAGAGATCAGACTATATAAATCATTATAATGTGTTCTTATATATATTTACTTGTTTATATACCCGTTGACGGGCATTTGTTGATTTACATACATAGTTTATATTACACCTTATCATCCCTTATTTTTTAATAGTTTTATCTTTATATATTTACATTAATTTTTAATTAATACTTCATTTCTTCATTTTTCATCAATTTTTGCGCACAATATGACCTATTTATGTGTCTACGTGCCGTAAAACACCATTCATTTATTCATTCTGGGATGAGGTCCGCTGCCGGAAATCGAAACCGCAATATCCTGAAACGGAGACGTGCATCATCGATCTCAGTTTCAGTTTGTGAGTGTCAAATTAGTGCATTGATTTGATCAGAAACATGAATACTGGTCACAAAAGCTGCATTTATTATTGATATTTATCTGAATAAAACTTTCATAATCATTCTCATTTTTGAAAGCATTTATAAAATATTTACACTCACTTGATGTTTTCTATTGAAATGAAATAGCATTTAATTTCAAATAAACTTAATTTTTCAATGACGAGAAATTATGTAAATATAAGCGTTTAGTGTTTATCCTACTTTTTAAACCAATCAGATTGCTCAGATTTTAAAATACTGGCTACATTTATTGATGAAAAATTTACTACCAACGCTCTTCACAGGTTAGAGAGTGACCTGTATAGAGACTATCGATACAACTATGTTAAACGCTAAGCCGGATAGAGTCTTTGAAGAGAAATCTTCACTATTTAGAAACCTCGGTCGGTCGCTACGCTCCCTCCCTTTCGGTTTCTTAATGGTGAAGATTTCTCTTCATAGCCTCTATATTCACATTTGTTCGGCGTTAATGCGTTTGAAACGCGTATCATGGAATTTACCATTTACTACCGGTGTTTAAACCACCGCATAAACCTTGAAAAAAAGCAAATTAATTCTTAAATGTTGTCTTTAGTAACAAAGTCATATATAACAGTTACCTTTTAACACAATATACTCTTTCTTGTTCTTTCTTGTTCTTTCTTATACCCGGAATTTGGTTGCGAAAACAAAGCGGACGCGACCACTGATAAGCGGGGATTAGAAAT
This sequence comes from Cyrtodaria siliqua, assembly GCA_037043455.1. Taxonomy (NCBI): domain Eukaryota; kingdom Metazoa; phylum Mollusca; class Bivalvia; order Adapedonta; family Hiatellidae; genus Cyrtodaria; species Cyrtodaria siliqua. Next base: position 10,585 of record JAWPHD010012210.1, read on the forward strand.
ACAATTATTTATTATTTATCATTTTATGTTTACACGAAGATTTAGACATGAGCAATGCCAACCATATGGTACATGAAAGTAATGTTTAGTCTATTGATGTCAACATAATACCAAAAGAAAATATTACAGTGCAGAAATGGTGCCCTTTATATCCGAAAAACTTGATATAATTTTACTCATAGATGTTTTGTTTTTTACGTGAATAAATTGGTTCATAGAATATACCATTTCAGACGAGACATCATTTCCAAATCAAATAAGCCATGCTGTCATATCAACCAAATGACCAAAAAATCCATGATAGCAGTGTGAACAGGGTAGCTGATTCCTGTTATTAGAGTAATCTCCCCTTTGTAAGCAAAACTCTTGTTTCTTTTTTTCTCGTTTTCGTCGAAACTAGAAGAGCTACATGTCTAATATTTTGCATGTGTTATACATTTAGGGTCCTCTACCAAGTATTTATAAAATGGTGACCCCAGGGTCAAATATGGCCCAGCCCCGGGGGTAATTTTTTTCATACAGTTATATAGGAAATCTTTAAAAATAAATAATTTTCTCTAAAACTGTAAGAGCTAGAGGTCCCATATTATGCATGAAGCATAAGCTTCTGGTCCACTAGTAAGTTTGTTAAAATGTGTTAAATTTTGCATATTGTAGAAGCTTATGGCTCTCTACCAATGTTGTTCAAATCGTGACTCTGTGTCCAACTATGACCCGGTTGTGGGGTTAAAGTTTTACAGAGAGTTATATAGGAAAGTCCATAAAAATATTATTTGTCTGATACTAAAAGAGCTAGAGGTCTAATACGGTGCATGTAGCTTAAGATTATTGTCCTGTACCAATAATTTAAATGATGTCCACTGAATCAAGCCTGGAATCAAATTTGGCCCTGTCCCGGGTGTCAAACTATAACATTGAATTATATAGAAAAACATATTCAGACAGCTTCTCTGATACTTCAAAAGCTAAATAATAGTTCGCATGTACCATAAGCTTATGATCCTCTAACTAGTTTGTTCAAATGGCGACAATGGGGTCAAATATGGCCACTACGGGGGTCACAGTTTTACACATTTATATAAAGAAATTGTTGTTGTTTCTTAAAACATGAGAGCACTTGGGTACCGATTCTTATCTGGAAGCGTTTACATTTTTTATTATCTTATATGAATGTTATATTGTCTCAATAAGTTATATTATTTAAATAAGATAATACGTACTGAGTATTCTTAATTGTCTTTTCTTATCCCAAGGCATAAATTGCCAATGTTATCAAAACAGCAATGAGCTGGGCATATATAAGGCTTGCAGGCATATTACAACTCGACATACATGAACTTGATGCTAACTTGCCAGATAAGAGAGACCGTTGTGAACCCAGCTTCTTGGATATAACTTTAATGACGGATTAACATTTTAGTTGTATGTATTTTAATGCAGTCATCCTAGTTGAGCGCATACAGCCTATTGATTCAGTGGATAGCACGGGAGATTTTAAATTCAGGGGACCCTGGTTATAGCCTCACCGGAGCCAGTGAATTTTGTCGGTGTGTTCTTGGGCAAGACACTTTTACCCTCGTCCGTCGGATGGGGACGTAAACCAGGCGATCCCGTGTATCGCTTGTTTTTTTTCTCCCATCAGGTTAAAGAAACATAGGTGTCTATTCGTCAGTAGGGATGGTTCCTAAATGCCTATATATCCTCCCTCCCTCACCCCCACCCCCCTCCCCCCCCCCACCCACACACACACACACACTCCCTCTCTCTCTTCATTGGCAATACACCTTCTTGTTTAGGTAATAATCATTCAACTTGCACTTGCATGCGCAAAAGTAGGCTTAATGCTTACTATCATAGGTTAATTCCATACTCTAAATCAAGTACGGAGAACATCACAACCTATGTTAGATACATATCCTAAGCAGGTGATATTGTAACAACTGCACCAATACTAACAAATAGTTGCCATAGTAAGTAGTTAGTACAGTGATCTGGGTATCACCCTAAAGATATTTCTTCGTCGACGCCGTGTGGTTCCCGGGCAAGAATATGACAACTGCATATCCAGGCATAGGGTAATCTTTCCCCGAATTCAGGTTAATTGTGTCATTTTTGTTCATTATTTTCATCTTCAAACCTGTATTGTTTCAGTTGCTACTTCAGTGGTGGCAGTGATCGTGGCTCCAGCGAAAAATGGAGTGTTTACTAGAGATTTTGCAGCAACTCTGCAGTTCTGCAGGTAAGAAGGTTCTAGGCACATTCTGCAAATTTGTATCTAGATGTTAATGAAGAGTGAGCCGGATTGAATGCTCATTCCTGTTGGCGCCATATAACATGTTTGTGTTGGTGCGCCGTAAAACCCCAATTCAAATCAGTTCATCTTCGTCGATTCTTTTTTCAGTAACACAAAAATGGTTCGTGCAAAATGCATATACTACTATTTTTACATTTCATATGCAGAATTCTTTATTGTGTTGTATATGGGTGTGGTAATTCAGGTGTAAACATCCTTAAAATATGCATAAATTGTAATCAGAAAGTATTAAAATAGACAACTTTTAAGATTTTGCGTTGCAATATGCAATGTTTAATTCATGTATCTATGTGTACTACATAATCCAAATGTGTAATGATAATAAGTATTGCCATGACGCATACACCTAAAAAAGACTTTTGTTAAAAAAAACAAAAAAAAGTTAAATCTCACATTTCATGTTAATACTATTTATGTTGCAGTTACTTTGAGGAAGGCTTATACTTCCAGTTTGGCATGCGTCTCAACTTATCAGGCTTACTGAACACATATGTGCAATGCCGTGAACATTGCTGAGTACTTAATTTCATCAATATATCATAGCAATCCCTTATTCATATTATAATATTATTTAAATCATGTAGAAATGTTGTAAATTACTGATTCTTACAAGTTTACACATATATTGTAAAAAATATTAACTAAACTAAATGCATAAAAATGTGTCAATAGTGGGTGGGGTAAATTGACTTCTAATTTGAAGCAAACTAGATATTTTAAACTGAATTCAGTGCTAAAAAATAGCTTATTTAAGCTTTATGCAACTCAATGAATTGTAAACTTGAGTGCATCTTTAAAAAGTACATCAATAATTATTCACACAAGCATGACATTCAAAAATGAACATCAAAAGCTTATATGAAAGCGCTACAATGATAACCTATTATTGTTTGATTTTTTATATAAGCTACCTGTTCCAGATTGCTATCATGGGAAAATGTAATCTATATACATTGCTCTTTTCAAAAAGTGATAGTAGAATGTGTCCCTTGAGTTGGTAACAATATCGAAAATGTTGTGTCCTGGCTCAAGACCTATAGTATGCGTAACACAGATCCCCACGCCCACTAATAGTAATTGGGACATTAACCTGTGTGTGCGTAACACAGAGACCCCCACTGACAGTAAATGTGACATTAACCTGTGTCTGCGTAACACAGAGACCCCCCCCCCCACCCACCCGCCCTACCCGACTAGCAGGAAGTGGGACATTAACCTGTGTGTGCGTAACACAGAGACACCCACTGACAGTAATTGTGACATAAACCTGTGTGTACGTAACACAGAGACCCCCACTGACAGTAATTGCGACATTAACCTGTGTGTGCGTAACACAAAGGCTCCCACTGACAGTATTGGGACATTAACCTGTGTGTGCGTAACAGAGAGGCCCCCCTCTGACAGTATTGGGACATTAATCTGTGTGTGCGTAACGCATAGGACCCCTCTAATAGTAACTGTGACATTAACCTTTGCATCCATAACACAGCGACCCCCCACTGACAGTAACACAATTGGCATTAAGAGTAATACATACCACGGCCCATCAAGCTATGTGAACGGAAACGGAAGCGAGAATCAATGCAGGTAATCAACTTCATCGTGACTGTGATGATTTAATTACTATTCCATTACCAGAGTATGTAACTACTGATCGATCAGTTGATAACATTATTCCAAATAATGATATTACAAATGGTAGTCTATAGGACAACATTCCTGGTGACAATGTAACCATCGTTCCTGCCTTTATTTAGAAACAAAGCAATAGCTTCATCCAAAGCAAATAAACTAAAGTTACAGGAACATTAAACATCAAATAAAGTTAAAAGTAAATAACTATGAACACAATACAAAAATAGGATATTAAAATAAACATTAACGACAGAACCCAGGCTATATGTAGCGATCAGTAGGATTTATCCACGCTCAAAGGTTGCAAGATCAGACTAGGTATGACTTTCTTTTAAAAAAATAAAACACTATGAATACCAGTTTATAAAAGACAAAGATGGAATATTAATATATTCCCCCAATAAAGAGCTATAATTAATAATTATAAATTACAACAAGATTTATCAGGCCATAAAGAAATCTCCAAGTTATAAATGACTGTCACGAGGATCACCTCGGCGATAACTGCAAAAGCCGCGAACGTTGCAATGCATTGCGATAATTTTACCGCAAGTTTAAAATAACTAACTGTGACGCGCCACCATAGTTATGAACTACCTTCCTTCAAGAGTTTGTTCCACCTGGAGTAATCGAACTTCCTGGAAGAAAGTAGAGTTGGAGTAGAGACTAGTTCTGGAATTAATAGTGTGTAGATCGTATGCATTTCTCAAACTGTAGTCGGATACCGCTAGGCAGTAGCTATGCAAGGTACGGAGTTGTTTAGGAATTAACTATTTGTCACAGTAAGAGTTAAGTTTGGTGCTCCATAGAGCCTAGTTTAAACCCCCAGCAGCCTTTTTGCCACTGACCGTTCCAATGAGGTAGCCCTATTGCCACTGACCGTTCCAATGAGGTAGCCCTATTGTCACTGACCGTTCCAATGAGGTAGCCCTATTGTCAACCCGTTTGTGTTTGTGATATTACTTGTCTTGCTTATTAACATTGTAATTATAGTTTGTTTTATTGCGTGTTTTGGTTGACTGTGTTCTGTGAAAATTACATTTCCTGTGTTTATACCCACTTTCGTCGTACGCCATAGTTTGCAAGAATATGATTTAAATATTCTTCTTTTGAACTTAAATATACCACATATTGGGCAATAATATCGTATTTCTTGGTTTACAAATGGTTCGCTCACTCCACTTACATGTAAATTAGACGTGTCACAAACAAGTAATAGGCCGAAAAATGACGGAGAATACTTGGTAAAATTGGTTGGTTCGTCAGTAGTTTAACACTTCAAGTACTTTAATAGATCCAATCGCTGCCTCTAATTATTTAACTTCTTACGATTCTGGCGTTTATCAAACAGCACATATTATCAGTGATCATAACAGTACATATGCTTTCATTAAAAGCGATATTTGTATAAATATATCATTCAAAGAAGAGTCTGGAATTACAAACGCGCTAATTTGGAACAGTTGAATAATTTAATTAGATCAAAAGACTGGACGTTTTTTGCATACAGATTCTGTAGATATCGCACCAATTAGTTTTATTGATAAACTTTGCAACTTACTGCTCTCATGAAGGAATGTACAGAGAATGGAAATACATCGCGTGTGTCAATGTATGTTCGACGCATCAGACATGTAAACAACCGATGACGCCGTCCAAAAAAATGGAAGTACTCAGTGAATTGAAACTAGTTGACACCTCCCACTCGCCCCGCTTACAAGTCTCACGTGACCAATATCGATATCATAACATAACACTGAGTATATGTTCTTCTAAAGATTCACCTTTTCGCTATTAGATGTTGATGTATTACACCCCACGAAAATAACTTTAGGCGTCTCCAGCAGTGGTGGAAGTTACTACTTTCAAACTAGCATATTCAAGGTTAATCTCTCGAGCAGCTGGCTGATTTTACGTCTCCGCCGGATTCAAATCGGGAACGGCTGTATATTCACATTCGTGTTTACATTCAGCCAGCGAGGAATGGGGCGGAGTTGAACACATGATGACATTGCGTCAGTATGAATGTAATTCCATGCTCAATCGTGAACGCCGATTACAACAAGTTTCGTAACAATACGTCCAAATGATAAGCTTTGGTATAATTGGGAAATTCGACTTGCATCTCGTAAACGTGATAGACAAAATATAATATCTTTACGCACAGACAATCAGTCTGATTGGCCCTTATTTAAAGAACTTCGAAATAAAGTTAATATTATGAAAAAGCAGACTAAAGAAATATTTTTAACCATCTTGAAATTTCTCTAAGTGATATGAATTCTGCAATTCCTCGGCAGTACTGGAAAATAATCAAAATGTTAATTAAAGAAAACGCTAACAGTTGTAACGTCATTCCACCTTTAAAGAACAACGATGGTTTATACTCTGTATCTTACGAGGAAAAGGTAGATGTATTGAATGAATTTTTACATCACTATCAACTGTTGACGACACCGATGCCACTTTACCACAATTTATACCTAAGACGATCAATACTATCATTGTTATTAATATTACTGAAAATGAAATTTCTGATATCCTATCAACTTTAGTGATAAATAAAGCTAGTGGGCCAGATGAAATCCTGAAAGAAACTTGAAAAACAATATGTATTGTATATATACACTGTGTATTCTGTTTAATCGTTCAGTTCAAGAAAGCATCTGTCCACCATGCTGGAAATTAGATAATAGCTATAAGTTTACACATGGAGATTTACCGAATTACTTGACTGACATATTCCCTATTACTAAATCGAAACCTTATAACTTGAGAAAAAGTTCCAACTTCGTTACTTTACATAGAAGAACAGAATTGTTTTCGAGATCAGTCTTACCGTCATCTCTAAACCTTTGTAACGAACTTAATATTAATATTCGCGAAGCACCATCCCTTCGAGTTTGAAAACTAGACTTAAAAATACTTTAAACCACAGATAGTACCCGATACTACATGCTGGGTGATAGATACCTTTCAGACCTACATGCACGTTTGTGAAACAATTGCAGCAAATTAAACGCTGATCTGTATCTTAATCATCTGAGGGATAATCCCAATTGTATATGTGGTGATGGTGTTGAAGATGTTGAGCATTATTTGTTTAGATGTGTAATTTGCAGAAACGAAAGACGGCAATTATTTTTAGGCACTCGTATATTTCCTCCTTTAAGTACTCGCAAACTTTTATACGCCATCGACCAACTAACAAACGAGGAAAATCATATTCTATTTATTCAAGTTAAAAACTATATTAAAAACACTAAACGATTCCAAAATCCTTAACTTTGTATCGATATACCGTTGTATTTTGTCTATACCAATTGTCGCTATGTTTCTATCAGCCTGAACGGGGCATGGAGTGTTATTTCGGTGGAGATTCGTGGGTGGAGAATGGCACGGTACGGATTTTTTTCCTTCGTTTTTCCTTATCAAGTTCATATTTAAATGTATTGTAACAATTTCAAACCAATAATAGCGTACACTTTTTCAGCCACAATGGAGAGAACTGTAACTAATATTGTAATAACTTGTAGTTCAATCAATTTGCATTTTGCTATGATTATTGTGATGTTGAATTGATGTATTGTATCTTATCTGCAATACAATATTATTAAACTAACAATGACCAAATTTGTAGCATAAATATTCCACTTTGCTTGACATGTGACTGTATAAAACTGTATGACAGGAGAAATTTGGAAATCGTCGAACACGATAAATACTTGTTGTAGTTGAAATCGCCTGTTACAATGATGCCTTTTAGGTATCTAGCACAAAAATTACATCATTTTATTGTAAATTGTATTTACATATAGAGGTCTGTTACAGTTACATATCAACACGTTTTTGTGGTTTAATATAATATCAACCCAGATGAATCTGAGTCCATTGAAAACATACACGCTCACGCACACGCACATCTCAAAACAAACAAAACGAGAGCCGGATCATCCTATTAAATATATGTATATATTATGTAAACATATTCATGGACCATGTTTGGCTTAACAATAAACAATAGCATTGCATATATTATTCAAGTTTCACGAAATAAAGCTGGTCTGTTTAACTTAATCAGAAATAGTTCTGACAATAATATTAATATGTTTGGAGTTAATGAAACAACGTTAAACAATATGGATATAGGCGATTCAAATTAAATACCAAAACATAAAGAACAATAGGTATGAATAAAGCTCATCATCACATAGTCACGCAGATAAAAACGTTCAGTAAACTAAATACATGAATATACAAAACAAATTGATGCAAAGCATTAAGTCGCCGGTAGGGATGTTGCCGTTATGTATTCCCCGTATACCTATTACCCGGTGTATATCATCTACCTGTGTTATCCGATATTTCCAACAAAAAACAATTTAGTTACCCACTATTGGACAGAAGGTAAGAGACGGTATGACACCAGTCTCATCAAAACATATTAAAAAAAAAATTAATTAGCATTTCATAAAAAAAGAAAATACTATGAAAGAAAATTTAAAAAAAATAGAGAGATTTTTTTTTAAATTATCTTATTTTGGTTTTTATCCTCAAATGTATCCACAAATTGATTTCTAACATCCCAAACCACGATTTACGACCGACAATAATGCTTCATGTAGATTGTTATCTACTATTACACTCATCATGTAATACCATATATTAGTAGAAGAATAAAAAACAACAACGTTGAATTAACTTTGTCGCCGGTAATAACAATAATGCAAGACTTTCATGGAAATGAGGAAAGTGGTGAAAGTCAACATAACCATACATCATAGTGTCATATGTAGTCAGGCATAATTTTTTTTAATAAATTATTAACAGAAGTTATTTACCTATGTGTCCCTATAGTGTAGTTAATATCGATAATTCTTGTAGTGGAGACCGCGTGTGTGTATTTCTAAGGATTATAGTCCCTCCACCTACGACAGGCGTCCTACCCGACGATTATATGCACAATGCCCCGCGGTATACACGCGAGCTTATATCCACCAGAGAGGTGAGTTAATGAAAGGTACACTACATATTTACACCTGTTACACCGCGGCGTACACTCGGGCTTATATCCACCAGAGAGGTGAGTTAATTAAAGGTACACTAGGTATTTACACCTGTTACACCGCGGCGTACACGCGGGCTTATATCCACCAGAGAGGTGAGTTAATGAAAGGTACACTACGTATTTACACCTGTTACACCGCGGCGTACACGCGAGCTTATATCCATCAGAGAGTTGAGTTAATTAAAAGTTCACTAGGTATTTACACCTATTCACCGCGGCGTACACGCGAGCTTATATCCATCAGAGAGTTGAGTTAATTAAAAGTCCACTAGGTATTTACACCTGTTACACCGCGGCGTACACGCGGGCTTATATCCACCAGAGAGGTGAGTTAATTAAAGGTACACTAGGTATTCACACATGTTACACCACGCCTACACGCGAGATTATATCCACCAGAGAGTTGAGTTAATTAAAAGTCCACTAGGTATTTACACCTGTTACACCGCGGCGTACACGCGGGCTTATATCCACCAGAGAGGTGAGTTAATTAAAGGTACACTAGGTATTCACACCTGTTACACCGCGCCTACACGCGAGATTATATCCACCAGAGAGGTGAGTTAAATAAAATAACACTAGGTATTCACACCTGTTACACCGCGGCGTACACGAGAGATTATATCCACCAGAGAGGTAAGTTAATTAAAAGTACACTAGGTATTTACACCTGTTCAAAAACACATACCGTTCTACATACAACTTTAAAATACAATTATGCGCATGCCCTATGTCTGTGTTGTGCGCATGCCCAATGTTTGCGTTGAGCGCATGCCCAATGTGAGCGCATGCCCAATGTTTGTGGGAACTTGGCTCATTTATAATAGACCCATAGACAATAGAGGGCAGAGCTAGATCAACTGAATGTCGGAACTATGATTATTGGAGAGCACTGTAATAACAACACATAAAATATTTTTTAAACTTTAATAGATTTGGCAAATATTGGGCGTGGCATGGATTGATAAACAAGCCCCAATCATGGGGCTTAACAATTGGGCTGCCGGTAAGCACAAAAGACCATTATGGCAAGCCCTTACAGTAGAAAGCATTAAGCAATAAAGCAAATTGAATATTACAATATTAAGGACATAAATACATGTGCACCAAATTAAATGTTCATTATGAAAGCAACTTTTCTGATAAGCATTTAAGCAAGTGTTGAAAGCATGGTTGATATTCAAGCATAATTACAAGTGCACCGAATTCAATCAATTCAAATGTTTTTTAGCAATTCTCAGTTTTTAAATGTAAGCTCAAAGCAAATCTTACCTATTTGTGAACAAATCAACATGCCGGTGTACATATACGAAGAAATGCACCGTGGAAATTACTCAAGTCCAGACTCTATTGTGCCCATCGCGTGAGGTATACCTTGACGTGTTCGTTGGCGGACGGACTATAAACCTTAGAATTACACACACACACGTGAAAATTACTCGTATCCTCCAATAACTGTGACTATAAAATAGATTTTTTATAGTCAGTATTATTGGAGAGCACTGTAATAACAACACATAAAATATTTTTTAAACTTTAATAGATTTGGCAAATATTGGGCGTGGCATGGATTGATAAACAAGCCCCAATCATGGGGCTTAACAATTGGGCTGCCGGTAAGCACAAAATACCATTATGGCAAGCCCTTACAGTAGAAAGCATTAAGCAATAAAGCAAATTGAATATTACAATATTAAGGACATAAATACATGTGCACCAAATTAAATGTTCATTATGAAAGCAACTTTTCTGATAAGCATTTAAGCAAGTGTTGAAAGCACGGTTGATATTCAAGCACAATTACAAGTGCACCGAATTCAATCAATTTAAAATGTTTTTTAGCAATTCGTACGGACAGCAAATTTGTATATAATTTATGTTTAGATTACAATTCAGTCTCTGGGTATACAGGAGCTGAATAAAGTTAAACTCAAACTTTTATGTCCTTCCTTTCACACCTTTGCTGCCAGCCATATGTATGGGAGCCCGGACACTCCCATCATGGAGTGTCCAGGCTCCCATCCACCGCCAAAAACGGAGGAAACATTTTCATTTTTGGCAGCAGCGAAGAGTGCGTATCAAAAGCAAAATATCCAAATGCCACGCCCAAAACAGAAAAGGTGCCAAAAAAGTATATATTTCCTTAGCACTGCCCACTTTTAATGAAACATTAAAATCCAGCCAGAAACTGGTTAAGAAAAGTTGTTCCCCACATTTGATAAATGAACACCATCCGGTTCAAGACAGGTATCATCAGCCTGAATGTCTATAGCAGATAATGACCCTAATATCTATTATCGCCTTAGTAGCATAACTGTTTAGCCTCTTTCTGGCCCTTTCCAGTTCAAAAGGGTGGTTAGGCTAACGCCATGAAAGCCTAGGAAGTATGTGAGACCAAATAACGACCACATTATGAAAATTGACCCTAAAAACTCGGTCAGAAGCTTAACATGCTTTCTAAGAACCTTTAATGGGTATTTCTCTAAATCAATTCCCCAGGACCACATTGTTGATGCATCAGACATTGACAAAATAAATAAATGTCAGAAAAATATCCAGTATGTAAAGGTTGGAGGAAGACTGTAACCTTTAATGTGTGGCCCCAAACACAAATTGACTGTTAAACGTTTCGAAGCTGTCATAAATTAGCATCAGCAATATAAATAATATGAAGTGTAACATGTACATGTTACTCAGTGTCAGACCTTGAACATTGAATGATTTCTGATTAAGGATGTGTCCTTTCCTCTGTTTTCGTGTTCCACTGTTATTTCATTTGAGTCAGCAAACAACTGATATACATTTGTTCGTATATACTATGCACATTTTCCCAATTTAACTTTTGCCGCCTTGATAATCAAGTTTGTGTCTATTGTGAACGGGTCTTTAACTGTATTTTTACCTTTAACCTACGATCGGTTTTTAGAATTTTGTATCAATCAACATCATCTTCAGAGGCCTAAGTAATTGATGAACAGTTAGGCAATCAATCGGTACCTGCATGTGTACAAGCCATATATAGTAACTATCAATTGATGTCCTTGCTCCACTATTTTATTAGCCACACAAGAAATAGCAAGTATTTGCATAACGATCTAAAACTATCTGAAAGCTGATCCATCCATACACTCCGACAACAATAGACGAAGAACATGTATCCATTTCAAGTAAATTCAGGGTTCGACATTAACAGTTGTCCCCTTGTCCTGTGCGATATAGATTCTACTGGGGACAAGTTAATTGTCCCAGATGACCTGTCCTACGGACAACTAAATTTTTTAACAGACATGAATTTTTTTATCTTTAAAACTTGTGGCTGTAAAAATGTCAAAACATTGGCAAGCACATTGTAAATGACAAATAAAAACCATCTTGTTGTCATTGGTGGAATGCAACTGAGGGAATGTAATGTCACTTTCATGATTGATCTTGTTTTTTGTATCACTTTTACATAAAGTGCTGGGAAAGTAAATTTGACTGGGGACAAATAACTGGTGTAAGTTACTTGTCCTATGGAGTAGTTGCTGAAAAAAGTTAGTTTCAAACCCTGAAATTAGTCCACATTTAAAAGGTTAGCCGCAAAACTATGTAAACTCCTTTTAACTAATACATAAAGGTGATGTCATCGTGATTTGATTCTGACTATTGAAATGACATTTACCTCATTTATCACCTTCCTGTATGACAACCTAAGATGAGGTTGTTGAATTGGATGACGTGTTATTAGAATACCATTTGCAACCTGCCCAGGTTCTATTGTGCATATACCTTTTGGACGCCCTGTTGTGTATATGACTATGACTATTGACTATAAACCCCAGAGCTACACACACACATTACAGTGTGGAACCTTGCAGAGAAGTCTATTTTGAATAGAACACAGCATAGATAGAAGTGGTTTTATAATTTGGCGACCATGCACATAACTGGTTTAAAGTGCTATGTATTGAATAGGGACAATCGGAAAGGAAAAGCTAACTTAACTACACTGAACCGCTGACAAAACTATCTGGTGCAGGATAATGCCAAAAAATGTTTCCCCTATTTTTGGCGGTGGATGGGAGCCTTAACACTCTAGGACTTGGAGTGTTTGGGCACCCATCCATATGGCGGGCAGCGAAGGTGTGAAAGGAAGGACATATACGTTTCAGTTTAACTTTATTCTGCTCCTGTATACCCAGAGACTGAATTGTAATCTAAACATAAATTATATACAAATTTGCTGTCCGTACGAATTGCTATAAAACATTTTAAATTGATTGAATTCGGTGCACTTGTAATTATGCTTGAATATCAACCGTGCTTTCAACACTTGCTTAAATGCTTATCAGAAAAGTTGCTTTCATAATGAACATTTAATTTGGTGCACATGTATTTATGTCCTTAATATTGTAATATTCAATTTGCTTTATTGCTTAATGCTTTCTGCTGTAAGGGCTTGCCATAATGGTCTTTTGTGCTTACCAGGAGCCCAATTGTTAAACATTCAATCCATGACGCGCCCAATATTTGCCAAATCTATTAAAGTTTAAAAAATAAATATTTTTATATGTTGTTATTACAGTGCTCTCCAATAATACTGACTAAAATATCTGTTATAGATATTAGGGTCATTATCTGCTATAGACATTCAGGCTGATGATACCTGTCTTGAACCGGATGGTGTTCATTTATCAAATGTGGGGAACAACTTTTCTTAACCAGTTTCTGGCTGGATTTTAATGTTTCATTAAAAGTGGGCAGTGCTAAGGAAATATATACTTTTTTGGCACCTTTTCTGTTTTGGGCGTGGCATTTGGATATTTTGCTTTTGATACGCACTCTTCGCTGCTGCCAAAAATGAAAATGTTTCCTCCGTTTTTGGCGGTGGATGGGAGCCTGGACACTCCATCATGGGAGTGTCCGGGCTCCCATCCATATGGCTGGCAGCAAAGGTGTGAAAGGAAGGACATATAAGTTTGAGTTTAACTTTATTCAGCTCCTGTATACCCAGAGACTGAATTGTAATCTAAACATAAATTATATACAAATTTGCTGTCCGTACGAATTGCTAAAAAACATTTTAAATTGATTGAATTCGGTGCACTTGTAATTATGCTTGAATATCAACCGTGCTTTCAACACTTGCTTAAATGCTTATCAGAAAAGTTGCTTTCATAATGAACATTTAATTTGGTGCACATGTATTTATGTCCTTAATATTGATATATTCAATTTGCTTTATTGCTTAATGCTTTCTGCTGTAAGGGCTTGCCATAATGGTCTTTTGTGCTTACCAGGAGCCCAATTGTTAAACATTCAATCCATGCCACGCCCAATATTTGCCAAATCTATTAAAGTTTAAAAAATAAATATTTTTATATGTTGTTATTACAGTGCTCTCCAATAATAATGACTAAAATATCTGTTATAGTCAATGGTTATTGGAGGAAACACTAGCTGTAGGTAATTATTGAGATTGAGTAAATTTCACGGTGCATTTTTCTATATGCACACCGGCTGTCAGGATTTTCACAGAGAGGTATGATGTTTTTTGAGCTTACAGTTAAAAACTTAATTTCCCTCCCTCCCGACCCACAGGATCATTGATTTAAATCGACACTAGTGTCATCACATTGTATAAGTACAAAAAGAGTATGATAATGGGCCTTTGGAAACGGCCGAGCACGACACATACGAAATATTGCAGTCTCGGTTTGGTTGAGACTGTTCTTGAGTGGGAGTGAGATATGCTAGCTACCGCTCACGTCCTCTAGCCCCGGGTTGAGCAGAACTTAATATTCATAAAATCAACCGCACACAATTTTAACCATCCCTAAGATGGCATGCATATGGCGGTGGACATGGAGTTAGCCTTCTTTAATGTATTCCCCATGTCGCACGGCGTATGGTCCCAGTATCTAATAAAATGAAATGCCCCGAAGAGCGAAATAAACATTAGGGAATTTAGTTGGGAGCAGCGGTTATGAAGCCTACAAGTTCATTTAGACTTTTCGCTATTTGTCAAGACTTCTATTCAAAAGATACTTTTTTATATTGCAATTAATATCGTTACAGTGTTTTATGTTGCAAGATCATGTTGCAGTGTTTTATATTGCAAGATCATGTTGCTTTCTCTGAATTATATATTTCAGTTGATGTCTTCTTCTGGATCCACTTACCTAGTCAACAATTACTGGCGTGGCATGGACATTACGTGCACTTATATACTTGCTGGAACTTTTGGACTATAACTAGTTGATGTGTTAAATGTTGTAGTGTTTAATTATCGGCGGGCAGCGAAGGTGTGAAAGGAAGGACATATACGTTTCAGTTTAACTTTATTCAGCTCCTGTATACCCAGAGACTGAATTGTAATCTAAACATAAATTATATACAAATTTGCTGTCCGTACGAATTGCTAAAAAACATTTTAAATTGATTGAATTCGGTGCACTTGTAATTATGCTTGAATATCAACCGTGCTTTCAACACTTGCTTAAATGCTTATCAGAAAAGTTGCTTTCATAATGAACATTTAATTTGGTGCACATGTATTTATGTCCTTAATATTGTAATATTCAATTTGCTTTATTGGTTAATGCTTTCTGCTGTAAGGGCTTACCATAATGGTCTTTTGTGCTTACCGGCAGCCCAATTGTTAAACATTCAATCCATGCCACGCCCAATATTTGCCAAATCTATTAAAGTTTAAAAAATAAATATTTTTATATGTTGTTATTACAGTGCTCTCCAATAACTGTTCGTTAGGAAAACGTCCTGCTTACCACTGTACGAGGGTGCTTCAAAAAGTTCTGTCACTAGGCATATATCCTTTGAACTGGATATTACATTGAGATAAAAAAAGTGTATTTATAGTACTACTGGATTCGCTCTCTTAAATTCCACAACAAAAATGAAAAATTTCCGGTTATTTATACCCCTGAATTACCTCCCACTACCACACCTTTTGGATACTGGCATCTCTGAAAATGTCCTTGTTACAAAACGTTGTAAAAATTATTTGAATAATTCTATGCTTTTAAATTTTCTTGTACGCCATCTGTTGTTATTTGCCTATAATCCATGAAAATGATTGTCGATAATTCGGAAAGGTCTTGCTGTAAACCAGATATGAGTGAATGCATATCCCTTAATTTTAGCGGAAATAACACTGATTTTCTTCATTTTGTTTACGGAAATGTTATAATATATTTTAAATGTCGTAATTATTCTCATAGTATTAATATGTTTTCATATTTGTTTACAAATCCTAGTCCTTCAGTGTTTAAATTTCATATTCAACACATTATTGTAGAATTTTGCACAATGTTTAGTGAAAATATTGATCATCCAAAAACGCTATTTCAGAAGACTGCCCTTCCATTTAATGTCCATTTATCATTAAATTAATTTTACATGTTAGTTTAAAATGTTAATTTCTAAGACAATGCCTTTTCATCTACCATGCTTAAATTCTGAATCTTGTAATGCACAGATATAACTGGTAATGTATGAGAAATGGCAAAGGTCTTCGACAAGTACTTAAAGAGAAACAGACATTTAAAAAAGTAACAGTTAACATACCTGAAAAAAACTCAGGACGAAAATGCCTCAGTATGTATAAGTAATGTATATTAAATGTTCCATAACTTTCGTCACACAAAAGATACAGCATTCGTTTTACCATCAATGAAATGGTATTGAAACTCTCTTTCATTTGGTACCAAACATCAACACTCACAACGAGCATATAATTGTTAAAACGCGTTAGTGACAGAACTTATTGAATGACCCTCGTATATTCGCTTGCACATAAGGGTCCGTACTCATAAAGCTTCTTAGCAATATCTTAAGTCAAAATTTATCAAACTTTTAAACACACTTTTCTATCGTTTTATGACCTCTTCTTTATATTTTTTAATAATGCTATAGATTAATAAACCACGCAGTTAAGCATTTATCTTAAATTAGATGGTGTGTAGCTTCCCTGAGAGATAAGCATAACGTAAATACATCAATATGGAATGAGATAAGCATAACGTAAATACATCACTATGTAGAGCATTATAAACACTTCCCGCGTATTCCACATATGTTCCATATATATATGTATTTCCTATAATATCCTTGGAACAATACATGTTATACATGTGGGTGCGTGCGTTGGCCGTGCGTGTGTGCGTGCCATTATCTTTATGTTTGTTAACATTTAAATCTGATGAATTTGAAAGACATTTTACTACTACTTCTTCATAACAATAAAATTCATAAAAAAATATTGTTTTAAAAAAAGTTGTCGAGCCGAAGGTTTGAACCCCGTCCGCAACGAGCATATCTCGGATGACGCGTTATCCTACTGCGCTACGGAGGACGATTAACATCAAGTGTACTAATTAAAGTCCTTTTACATAAATATGTTAAATCACGAACTGTGCTTTTCAATATACTGCTTTTCCAGGTCCGTAGCTACAATGGGGCACACTGGTGAATGATTTTGGGAATGTAGTTTACATAAAAACAAATATACACTAGTATATGGGGGAAATACAACACACTGAAGGAAATCAAAACAAAATCCAAGACAGAGAGGTAGGTTAATTCCACCGGACACCAAAATAAGGGATATTCCTAGGTTAAATTTCAGAGCTGGCTACCGGCCTGTTTTCATTTAATAAAATTACTTTACAAATCATTTAACTTGATTAAAGAAAATTAAAGATTTAAATAAGTTAACTTAGGAAACGTTAATTACTAGTATTTAAAGTTTACTAATTCTAATAAAACTTTCTGTTTTTATTTAACACTTACGTACAGGCCAACGTATTTCAAAAAAAAAAATCAGCTCAAAGAATCATTGATTTCACAGATTGAATAAAATATTTTCTGTTGATTTTAAAATCTGATCAATCAAAATTTTAATGTTCAGGTTTGGCAATTTAAACATTTTTTGGTTGCAGGTTTTTTCGTGAAACATAAATCTGAGGCCCATCCCGAAACATTGGGGTGTGGGGCCCTCCGGTTCCTATGTGTAGATATAGAAAATCTCTCTCTTTCTCTTAATCCCCCTTAATCCCTCTTACACTCACCCCTTCCTTCAACCCTCACTCTCTCATCTCCCTCCCTCTCTCTAACCTTCTTTCTCTCTCTCCTCTCTCTCCCTCTCTCTAGCCTTCTTTCTCTCTCTCCTCTCTTTCTTTCTCTATCTCTTACTTTCTCCCTCTGTCTCTCTCTGTCCATCTTTCCTCCTTTATTTCTCTCTGTCTGTCTGTCCGTCTCTTTCTTTCTCTCTCTCTCCCTTTCTCTATCTCTTACAGTCTCCCTCTCTATTTCTCTCTCTCTGTCCATCTTTCTTTCGCTCTTTCTTTCAATCTTTCTTTCGTTCTCCCTGTCTGTCTGTCTCTCTCTCTCTTTCTCTCTCTCTCTCTCTATTTTATTTTTCAATATTTCAATTCATGCATAAATTAAAAACAACTTTATTTAAAAACCCTCTACCAATATTCCAATTTTGATAAACAATGTCTCCCTTGTGTTTTGTGTCATTGTACAGCACACACACACACACACACACACACACACATAAAAATGGAGGATTACTTGTTTGTATAATAGTTTCGTTGATGCAAAAGGATAGTTGGAAAGGGTCTTTTTTTAAAAGGCCACTGCGTTTAATTATAGGTATTGTTTCGGATTATATAAATATGGACTTATTAGGTTGTTTTGAGTAAATACATCTTTAGCTTCCTTTTCAATTTCTAATGACTTGTATTTCGTATTAGGTCTTTCTACAGAAGAGTGGTCTCCTCGGTTCGGCGGTCAAATGTCGTCCGCTAAAATGTTATACTTTTATACCCGATATAAGACCAGTGTTTGATTCACAAAGTACCTGAAGCGTCTCATACAGTACCGCCTTGTCTCATTAATATTCAATGAATTTAAGTAGTGCGCATGTTGTATATATGAACCCGCACGTAGACAGTAATCACTTGGTACAGCATTCGAAATAACCGTTAGATTTGTCCAGCACTAGTGTGCCTTTTATCGGGATTGTGTAGCTTTAAGCGAGCAAAATAATGTACTGTATAGACATCGACCAGTGCATATCGTACCTATTCACAGGTAACAGTATATATTACAGAAACATTTGTTAGCCTCTTTCGGGGCTCGAACACACGACCGTCTGATTTCAAGTCAGCTGCTCTATCCACTGAACTATAACGATACTTGAGAAAATAGTATACTAACTACCATTTATGATCAGGCAAAATAACTTTAAATATTTGAACGCAACTGAAGATGGATCAATAAAGATTTAGTCCATCTTGTCGCACGTGTAAATTAACATGGCATAGTGTAATACTGTATGTTATCAATATGAAACTAATACTTTGCCTCAAAACAACCATATCTCGACTTGTTATGAGTTTGTGTGTGCGCGCTAGTTATTATGTTATGCCTATTTAGTGCTGAAAATGCTACAACATACCAATAAATAGCCGTGGTCTAGTGGTTCTGCGTACATCCTCCAAAACGTACAAGGCAGTGGTTCAAATCCCGTTTCCGGCAACTTTCTTTTTTATCACATATTCTGAAGCCGTATATTTATCGATGTTACCTGTACTGAGGCTAAATAAAAATGTGAAATTTTACTACTACAATAAGTTTTTATTTTTGCTCGCCCTATGGCACAAGGCATTTTGGCGACCGTTTCTAGGTAGATTATTTTTATTTATTCATTACTTATAATTATTTTAAGGAGATTATTTTAACGTTATCATCTTTCAAGAAATGACAAGAACAAAGCAGACACTTTAATGTAGATTATGCCCAAGGAAGATTATGGGGTTCATCCAATTTTTTTTATTTTTTTTAAAATAATTTACATCAAATAGCCAGACCATCGAAAAAGGGTACCAGCAAAACAGTCTCTAGTTAGTTAAAAATATTCTATTTATTTATTTTTATATGTACATTATCCATATTTTGTCTGATCATTGCTCCCTTGTTTAATTTACTGAAATTAAAATATATTGCATATAAAAGGTTATAAAAAATGACAAAAATACGCAGTTCGGTTTGTCAGGCACCCGTCCTCAGCATCCGAATTATCTTAATACCGTCTAGAGACCTTCGTCTGAGGAAGGGTGTCTGTCTACACAGAGACACGTGGAGGTCATACTGTGGAGGGCAATGATCAAAGATATACATAGATATTATGTGATGTAGTGGAACAGAAGCCTGCTCTAATAACGAATGACTGCCTATAGATAAAACTAAAATCTCCGACGCTTCTGATAAAACAAGTGGTAATAAGTATTAAAATGTGTATATACAACTAAGTTTTTGTCGGAGATATTAATGTGCGCAATGGGGGTATTCTATGTTTAAGTGTACTGTAAACATATGTGACATCCACTCACTCTTTATCCCATATATTACAACTTAGATATACAAATGGTTAAGCAGGCTTTAGATATATTGAAAGCATAGGTGGATTATTTCCTACCAAAGATAGTTAAATGAAAAGACAAGATACATCTTATTACCTTATAGGTACATGAAGGAGGTATATCTCCTATTGAGGAGGTGTATAGTAAATATGGGATATGATATTTTCATATGCTGCAGGATATGTTTAAAAGATGGGTGTATAGAACAAGAGAAAACAAAATGATGACGTTGACTATACGCGTATACATGCAGAAAATGGTCTAACTAAATGACAAACAATTCAGACAGATTTACTCACTAAATATTGGGTATTATATGGTACTTGGGAGATGTGGTAGATATGGAATATACTGAATAATGTCAGTGTTTACCAGCCCAGCAGACAAAACTTGCAAGCTGATCCACTGGGCCGTCAAATAGTGCAGTTTTATTACATTACATATATGAGAGTATTTGATTGACCCTGGACCGTTGTGCCTGCGTTGTCATCAGACTCAAAAATCGTCCCAACGCGTCCACCGAATCAGTCCCATGTGTTACCTATATCAATTATTGAATTGTTTTCCACAGTAATATAAGTGGAATGATCTTATTACCTTATTGTTACATGAAGGAGGTATATCACCTATTGAGGAAGGTCTTTTATAGCAATTGAGGGACACCTAGGATGCCTAAAATTACAAGCGCATCCCATGTCTCCCTCAAAAGTATTCAGACCGATTTACTCACTAAATATTGGGTATTATATGGAAATTGGGAGATATGGTAAATATGGGATATGTTCAGTAATGTCATAAGTAATTTATTACTTTTAAACAATGGGGGTTATGCTGTAGGATATTGTTAAAAGATGGGAGAACTGAGATAATAAAAGATTTAAATTTTCTTTTCGAAGTGGGTGGCTTTAATATAGTCACCAAGAGCGCTGAAAACCAATAGTTTGTGTCTTTTTTCGGGATCGAGTAAATTATTAAGGTTTAGAGGGGTTGAAATTTGCTGGAGTTTAGATTTTTATTCGTCCCGTTTTGTGTCGAGCTGACTGCATTCAAGAAGAAAGTGTTCAGTGGTATATGGGACCGAGCAGGAAGGACAGTTTTTGGAAAGATCCTTAATGATGTGGCTTCCTAGACTCGCAGGTAATAAGTTCTATCCCATTCTAAGTCTGGTTATAGTTTTGGTAAGTATTGCCCCAAAACAGGTCATGCTTTCTAAAGTTATGGCAAAGTCTAGTAAAGTGATGAATTTATTTGAATGATTAGTTAGGTAACGATTTAGTTTAACATTAATTGTTTTACGGAAACAGGAATAAACTTCTGAGGGTTCAAATGCTACCTGTTTATCAATAAAAGGATGGTCCAATCCAGCTTTACAAGCTAGGTCGGCCTTTTCATTGACGGACATATTTACATGGGCTGGGCATATTACGCGTCGATTTCTGCTTATATACCGACTTTTGGGGGTGTTCGTCGGTTTGAAACTACTTCACACTACTTCACACGTGACTCATTCATATTCATGAGTTACTACGAGTTAAAATAGGGACTGTGTAGCTTTAATTAAGTTGCTTTATGAATACGGACGAAAACAAAACAACTTCGAGTAAAACTGCGTCAAACTTTTCGGATATAAAGGGCACAATATCTGCCATATAAGTATTATTTCTGATATTATGTTCACGTCAATAGTGTGGACTTACTGTCATGTACTGTATGGTTGACATTGTTCATGCCTAAAATATGCGTTTGGTTGAAAATATCCCATTTTGGATGTTTTCTTTTTAAAGATGGCCGAACAATAGTCCTTAAGTTGGCTTGTTTGTACCAGTTATACTGCTTTCATATACTAGTTATCGTTGATTTGTTGTACCTGATACTAGTTATTGTTGATTTGTTGTATCTGATACTAGTTATCGTTGATTTGTTGTATCTGATAATTTACTAGTTATCGTTGATTTGTTGTATCTGATTATATACTAGTTATTGTTGATTTGTTGTACCTGATACTAGTTTTCGTTGATTTGTTGTATCTGATACTAGTTATTGCTGATTTGTTGTATCTGATACAAGTTATCGTTGATTTGTTGTATATGATACTATATTAGTTATTGTTGATTTGTTGTATCTGATACTATACTAGTTATTGTTGATTTGTTGTATCTGATATAATACTAGTTATCGTTGATTTGTTGTTAATTT
Organism: Cyrtodaria siliqua; assembly: GCA_037043455.1. NCBI lineage: Eukaryota > Metazoa > Mollusca > Bivalvia > Adapedonta > Hiatellidae > Cyrtodaria > Cyrtodaria siliqua. Next base: position 33,227 of record JAWPHD010012210.1, read on the forward strand.
TTCGTGGACTTAAATGTACTGTAAAATGTGAAATGGGTTCATATTGACCAACGTGTAAAATGCTACGTGCTAAAACGACTTAAAATCGAAATTGTTCGCTTTCAAACCGAAGTTTACTCGTACCTGATTGACTGCAGGGTTGGTTTACCTGATGACTGCACGGCTGGTTGTGATTGACTGCAAAGTTGGTTTACCTGACTGACTGTACGGTTGGTTTACCTGATTGACTGCACGGTTGGTTTACCTGACTGACTGCACGGTTGTTTTACCTGACTGACTGCACGGTTGGTTTATCTATTTGACTGCACGGTTGGTTTAACTGATGGACTGCACGGTTGATTTACCTGATGGACTGCACGGTTGGTTTACATGACTGACTGCACGGTTGGTTCAAAGACAGACCCGTCAGGGAGTCCAAAATGTATACATACGTACTTATGGGCGACCGTACGAATCATCCCGTCAAAGATGAATTTAATTCATCGACATTATTTTTATTTTAATGCTTCTTGAAGTGGTGAAATCGTCTAATCAGACATTAAACAATTCGATGCTTTGTCAAGTAAACCGAGGTATTATTTCAAACCATCTAATAAAACTTGGAAGGATTCTATCAAATGCCAAAAGGTCCACCGGCATATGAATCAACGCGCGACAATGTGAAACAATTTAAAAGTATTGCCATTGAAACAAGTAGTTAATGGCAAATTGTTATTCCAATCAAGTATTAATATTAAAGTTTTTAATTTTGATAGCAAAAGGGCTCTCCAAATGTGAAACAATTATATAAGCATTGCCATTGAAACAAGTAGTTAATGGCAAATTATTATTCAAATCAAGTATTGATATTGAAGAATTTTTATTTTGTTATAGAAAAGAGCTCTCCGTTTGAACCATCGACTGAATAAATGGGGTAATCTGCTATGTAAGCGATGTACTCGTATTCATGTTCACTTAGTATAGATCAATGTTTCAGCTATGTTCAGGGAGAGCTGCTCACAATGTATTATGCATACATACTTATTGAGGAGTGTTTTATACATTCTTATTTCAAAAAATGTTTTTATTAAAAATCCATTAAAAACAATATAAAAGACAACATGTCAAAACCTTTTATGTTAAAATGTCAGTGAATATTGACCTTGCTTTCTTTTGTTTGTATTCCACGAACCCATTTTAATGCACTTAGCGGTGGATATCCGTGGTATGTGTAGAATACCAATTGGCAGTTATTTGCTTTCACGTCGAAGTATATCTTACTGACTGTACGATTATACCAGGTGAGATTTGCATACTGTCTGAAACTAAAGACAAGGTCAACGACGTTGCGTTGTAAACCTTCTCGCCCCTAACCGCTGCGGGTTATAATCCCACTGGGAGCTCGACTTGTAAGTGAGGAAGCGTCGATTATTACGAATGGCGGAAGGTGTACAGTACTGGTTCTACCCAGGAAAAATGGATGGTCCACCTCCATCACAAAAGAAATCGACTGTAATATATAACCTCATTTTTGTTGAAAATGACGTAAAACACCATACAAACAAACAAACAAACAAAATATTCTAATAATTAAGTTCTGTAAATGCTCATTTCATGTTTGATTTTTAAATCGACTTTTTACACGTTTTAAGACTGTAGTTTTTATTAAAGGGACACATTGCAAATTTGAGTTTTATATATACCATTAAAATTAGCACCTCGATTTGTTAATCATGTATCCAGTTTTTAAATATATTGTTGGTGCAATATAATATATAGTTTCATATTTAAAAAAAGCTATTATAATAATTAATATTAATGATTGAACAAATCCAGGTCATGTAGGAAAACCTGTACGCTGTGAGGTTTTAAAAAGTCAAAATTGCCCTGTATCACTTTAAAGTGAAATTAATCGTACCTAGATGCTATGGTCTGGCCGAAACGGACACGTCTGAGAATATCTAGTGTATACATACTACTGTAGACTGGCTTTCGTCCCAGTGGTTATTTTGTTTTTAATATTTTGCAATTAGAATCAAAATAAAATCTTAAAATCCCAATCATTTCTGAATAACTCTCAACCACTGATGTTTATGTTCGAAGCCAATAATTCAAAGGGGACTTAATGCAGACTATTTTATTTGATGATAGCTTGAGTTGTCTCAAATAGTATAAACATTAACAAACATAAGGACGTAGCCAGTCTAATACTACTGTAGCTGGCCCAGTGCTAAGAAGTAATAATTTTATGTAACTTAAATCATGCCCTGTGGCTAGTCTACTTTCTTTTTAAGCCTGGATAGTAGATAATAATTCTCAAAAATAGACTGACCACTTTATTATAAAAGATCTATATCGTTAATTTATTATTATCAGACAAGTAGCTAGTCTAATAATACTGAAAACAATATAATAAGGCGATTACAGTCAGTTCTTGCCAATCGGCATGGTGGTCAGGAGCAAAGCATTTCTGAAGGGAGGGGTTTACATGGACATTTATTTATTATAACCTTTTCTTAACCCTAATAGTAACCCTAACCCTAACAGTAACCTTAAACCCTTAACTCTAACACTAATTCAAAGAACTGACTGCTATCTGTACCCAAGAACATTTTCGGTATAATATATCTGTCATTCAGCGTCATTGTCAAGTCACCCATACAGACACATATGGTTCGCTTTTCAGAAACAGCAAGTCATGGATGAAAGGATAATTGACATGCATGTTCATTTTATTTCCAGAAACCGTTGTACCAACAGCTGAAACCTAGAATACACTTAACACCCCCAGTACGTTTTTGGCAAATATTCAAAAGGTTGAATCTAGATTTCTGCAATTTCGCCAACAATGACAGTAACATCCAAGACACATTCACTAAAATTGTTAAACATATAATTTTAATACATTTTGAGAAAAAAAATCGGTACCAACCCACAATATGAAACGTCGCAAAAATAACGAAACAGAGTTGAAATGCATACCATCTGTAAATTGATGTCATCAATAAAATACACCCTGCAGCTCGAATGACTGCCATATATCGGTAGCACAATGACATGATATAATTTCTAATGGTGTTATGTGGTTCTTGTTGCCATTGGTTGACCAAAGCAAGAATGAGTTTATTGCGTGTTCGTGGATTGATTTCCACCAACCTTCTACCAATAAAATCCCTAAGATGTTCAATGGGAAACGAGACGACCATGGAAGAACTCTATGAGCTTGGTGCAGGTTATCTATAGTGCGGGCCGTATGGCTGGTGCATTAATTTGTTTGCGCGTATATCGACTGCAAAGTTTCATTCTGGTACCTCACTGCAGTCAGGTTTCCATTCATCACAACTGTTGATGTTCTAGCATGCAAGGAAATCCCTCCCCAAATTATCACACCAGCGAGATCAATATATTGATAACATTTAACTCGTTATTTTTGCGAATTTTGATATTTTGGGTGGTACCATAAAAATCCCTATTCTCAAAATGTATTAAATTAATCTGTTTCATACTTTCAGTGAATGTTTCTTAGATGTTATTGCCATAGTTGCCGCAATTGCAGACATCTAGGTAAACATCTTTTGAAATATTTGCAAAGAAAACTTACTGGGTTTTTTAAAGTGCATTTCGAACCTTATATGGAAACTATGTGCGTTTTTTATAAAAGCACATGCTTTTTTTGGTCTTGGAGGTCCAAATGTGTGCCGCATCACCTTTGCTCGTACAGACGCAAACTTTCAAAATAAACTGAGGAGTGTAAAGAGAAAGCCCGATATGGAATCATATCCGGGTCATAGGGTAGATACATAGTTCCTATGTTTCAGGTTTGAATGAACTGCTCTTAGTGCATTTATCCACCAGAACATAAAAATTTCAGTCACTGGTCGTAAATACTGTAATTTCTTATATGTTTCAGAACTATTTCTGTCCAGTGCATATTTGCAGGTCACGAGTGTGACAAGGGATGGTCCTCCCCGACCCTTGCTCCACCAATTGACGGGGAGATTAAACGGGTCGTCAGAAGACGGCTAAAAAAAAAAAAAACATTTGCAGGTCACACAGGAGTTATCAGGTCATGGCGTGTATTTGAAAATTTACATAGGGACAATGTGTAATGTGATTTCATGCGATACGAGACCTATCAAGGGACTGTTTGCTGTGGTTGTTTCAGGACAATAAGTGTGTTCTTTACAGGTAACAGACAACTATTGATTTTCCCATAGGCCTGCATTATAACCTTTTGTGCTATCCTGATTTCTCTACATCTCATCGTCATAATATGGCAGCCCTTGCATGAAACTTAATTCCAAGTGACATTTAATGGGATTTTTTTTTATAGGTAATCTATGAAAAGTTAGCCGTTTCTGACTCCGAAGTGAAACACTTTTGCAGCTTTTTTCCCGCCAATTGTCAAAGGGTACCTACTTTCATTTTTCAGTAATAATTTTAAAACATATCTACACAAGTATTTATTAAATGTTCTATTTTAGAATAAAACATTTTTTTGTGTGAATTCTCAAGTTGTTTTATTTCAAACATTACATTTTATCCAATCCATGATTTCTCTCATTATCTAAATTACCTTATACTGATTTTAAAAGTTGTATTATCACATTTATTCGTAACTCTTGGCAAGCCGCTTGGGATTTGTCGGTTAACAATAAACTCCATTCAAATAAACCGTTACTTGGAGAATGGCGTTCTTCTAGTAGACACATTCGTCGAGAAAGAAGTTGTCCTAGCCCGGTGCAGATTAGGGCATACACGTTATACTCATTCATATTTATTACAAGCTGAGCAATTGCCAGGATGTATACCCTGTTTTGCACCGTTAACGGTCAAACACATCTTGTTGGAATGTGTAGACGTTGATCCTATGCGTCAAAGGTACTACAATGTTCATACTTTGAAAGAGTTATTTGATACTATAGATTTTAGTCTTGTTTTAGATTTCCTAAAAGAAATCAGACGATATACATCATTATAATGTGTTCTCCATGTATTTAAATGATATAGAAGATGCATTCATACATAACGGCTATGAAGGTTTAGATATTAATATGTTTAAGATGTTTATGCTTTTTTATGCAGATGATATAGTTCGGTTTGCTAACATTGCAACATAGTTACAAGATGGACTTAATATACTATCCAACTATTGCAAAGTATTGAGATTGAAAGTAAATTATACTAAAACGAAAGTTATGGTATTTAGAAAGGGCGCAATGTTACCACGAAATTTGTTTTTTATTTTTGATGGCGCCCCATTAGAACAGAACAGAACAGACTTTTATTCAGACTTAAACTATGCAGTTTCTCGTCTACAACATGTTTACAATATATAAATCTAGTCAGAAAAATAATAAACAATGCAAATATACAATTACACAAATAGATAAACAATTAATTTTGGACCGTGTTACTTCTTAATTTAAAAGCATTAAATATATAATGAGATAAATTATTTACTAGTTTACTATCTTGCGATTGCAGAAGTTCAACAAATTTGAAAACAGATGGATTCCTTCTAAAATAACGTTGCTACATATCGTTTTCGTAATTCATTATATTTATTACAAATTAAAACAAAATGATACTCGTCTTCAATATCACCAGAGGTACAAAACTGACACTTTCTTTCGTTTCTCTCAATTGTATTGGGTCCATATCTTCCTGTCTCAATTCTCAGCCTGTGTGATGAGAGGCGTAGTTGTGTTATGACACTTCGATATTTTCGGTATTTAGAAATATCTAAATATGTTTCATAAACGAAGTTTACTTTCACGTTTTTATAAAATAGTAAAACATTATTTTCAGCAATATCCGATTTTCATTTCTGAATAAAATTGTCTATTAGCCGTACTTCTAATTCTTTGCAAAAGTATTTCGGGTTTACACTCGCTGGATTTTCCCATACATATCCACACCCGTGACTATACAGCAACAACTTAACATTAGCGGTCCAATTTATTTTATTTGTTAGACAATCACTTAGTGAAACGGCATACGCACTTTTTAAAAACAATTGTTGGTATATAACAGTTTAAACCAATATTGTATAATCCTACAAAATCTATATATATATAACGGGTATCTAGCAATTCGCCATAAACACCTGCGTTGCTGGTTGATAGTTTCACATTTAGCACCTTTTTGCAAAACCTTAAGTGTATTCTCTCCAACTGTTTTGATTTGGTGTCCCCCCATACTTCACATGCGTAATTTAGAATTGATGTTACAAAGGAATCAAATAGTTGGCATAGTATTTTAGGAGTGAAGTCATACTTTTTTATATTATGCAAAAGTACTCCCATGGCTTCTAATCATTTTCCAAAAAGGTTTTGTTGGTTTAATATAAAGGATCCTGTATAGTTGAATACAACGCCTAAATAATTAAAATCATTTACAGTTTTCAACTGATCCCCCGAATAAGTCCATTTCTCATTGGCTAAAATTCCACCTCTCCGTCCAAAAACAACGATCTTAGTTTTGCCTGTATTCACTTCCAGACCCCATTTGCAGCAGTAATCATGTAACTTATTTAGACTACATTGCAGATCCTCGGGTATCTCGCTCAAAATGGCCATATCATCCGCAAAATACAAAAGCATTAAGGTGATATCCTTAATATTAAGTCCACTGTCGGGTTTAGATTGCAAATATAGTTCTAGATCTTCAATGAAAAGTGAGAAGAGAATCGGCGAAATTGTCTCACCTTGCTTCAAACCAACCGTCACCTCGAAGAAGTCCGAATAGTGTTCACAGTGCCGAACACAACATTTAACTGTTTTATACATCGCTCTCATAATCCGTAACATTTTTCCATTTATTCCAATCCTGTAAAGTTTCAACCATAATGCATTCCTATACACTGAATCAAACGCTTTCTTCAAGTCAACAAATGCACAATATAACCGTTTGCCATTTATTAAGGCATGCTCAATTAAACTTTGAAAGTGTGAAGATTGCATCCACCGTAGAAAATCCCTTTCTAAACCCGAATTGCGCATCGGATAGTAAATTATGCTTTTCACACCAATCAGCTATTCTCTTATTAAGTATTGCTGTGAATAGTTTCGACATGCAACTGACCAACGTAATCCCCGATAATTATTGTCGTCAGTTTCATCTCCATTTTTGAATAAACGGTATCATTATTCCCTCTGACCAATTTTCCGGGAAACAGCCACTGTCTAATATAATGTTGAATAATTGCGTTAAATGCGATAACAATATATCACCCGCTTCTAAAAAGTATTCATTTAGAATAGTGTCCCCTGCATATGCCTTTCCACGCTTGAGTGATTTTATGCAAGCTTCCACTTCCGCTTCCGTTATCCAACTCTTGAAATATAGGGTCGTTTTTGTCAAAATCATTCGATTCACAAACTCTTCAGCCTCGTCATTTTTCACTACATTTATCTCAGATGCTAAGTTTTTAAAATATGCTAGAAAATCATTTACGCTCACATCAGCACCTTTTTTACTTTTCGCTTTAGTAAACAATTTCCAAAAATCTTTAGTTTGCTTTGCTTTCAGTTTTTCAAGTTTTTTCATCTCAATAAAATTGTGTCTCCTTCGTTTCCTTTTAATTAGCAATTTGTAGTCTTTTCTTTTTGCACAAAGTGTCACACGACTTGCATCACTTCTATGCGCTTTAAACTGTTTTATAGCGTCTGTATAATGTACCTTCTTTTCGAAACATTCATTGTCAAACCATTTCGCTTTGGTAAATGCAGTTTCTTTAAATGTACCTTCTGGCTTAATGATTACACTTTTCTTAAATAGTGGTTCGGCTACAGTGTTTAAAATATTGACAAATGCAAAGACCGTGTCATTTACACTTTTCTTGTCATGCCTGTCTATCACATCTAGTAATATATTCATATCCGGTAATTTAGCAATTAGATTTCTTCGAAAAACATCCTTATTTTCTGGATTCCACCTCATTTTAGTAAAATCTGTATTTACTTCGCAAGTATGTACCCGTTTTGCCCTACAGGCATGTGAAGAAAATTGCAGTGGGGCGTGGTCGGAAAATTCATTAAAATATAATACCTGGAAACCGTTAATATAACAGGAATTGTCCAATTTAACTAATAGGTAATCGATAACGCTTAGCCCTGTTCTACACAAGTATGTATATTTTGAACTTTGGTCTAATCTACCGTTAACTATTCTCAATAAAGTTGTCTTACACACGTCTATTAACTGAGTCCCTTGGGCATAAGATATAGTTAGCAAAAAAGTTTTTAAAATGAATAGGTATTTGTATAAATTTACATTTATATCACCAAAGCATAAGTTAGATCTGTTTGATAAATTGATAACTCCAATTTTAAATTATGGATGTGAAGTGTGGGGATTCATACAAGCTATATCAATTGAAAGAGTGCATTTACAGTATGGAAAACATATTTTGGGTTTTAAGACAACAACTCAGAACATGGTGAATTTGGCAGAACATCATTCATTACACGAAGATATTTTATAATTATTAAATATTGGTTAAAATCCTGAGAGTACATGATCATCAATATGTAAAAATAGTTTACAAAATGATGATTAATGACTGTGAAGTACATCCTCTAAAAATAAACTGGGAATCCTTGTTCAAACACTTACTGTCCTCTTTTGGTTTGTATTATGCATGGTTACAACAAAGTGTTGGTAACTGTAATATATTTCGTGCAATAGTAAAACAACGTATAAATGACAGTTCTGTTCAAAATTGGCACAGTCGATTAGAAAACTCCACTAGAGCAGTTTTGTATATACATAAAGCCCAATTTCAGTTTCAACCATATCTAGATAATATAAATGTTTTCAAATGTTGTCAAGCACTAACTAAATTACGGGTGTTAAATTGAAGTGGGTAGATGGGTTAAACCCAATAGAATCCCTTTTAAAGATAGACTATGTTTATTTTGCAATACACTTGAAGATGAGTTCCATTTTGTGTTGGAATGCCAAACATACATAATGTTAAGGAAGCAATATATTCCCAAATATTTTTATAAGAGGCCGATGATCAAATTTCTGGAATTATTAAATTCATAAAATAAGATATATATTCGCAAACTTTGTACCTTTGTTTTAAGAGCAACACTATACAGAAATTAGATATTTCTAAATATAATGTATGTAATGTATGTAATATGTCATGTTTGTATACTTATGTATGCATTAATCATTATGATAAAAAGCGTATTGGAAATATTACTTAGAAACGTTTTTTGGTGAAGAATGCAAGCACATTGGTAATGCAGACCGTCACTGAAGTGCTTTCATTTACTGGGACTTTGACTGTCAGTGAAGTGTTTTCATTTACTGGGTTAAAACTTGTCTTCACTCAACAACGGGTATCTATGATGAATTGTAATAGATTTATGTAAGGAAGTGTTATATATACGCCTTCTCATTGTATCAATTCAGTTAAGATAAACTGCATATTTATAGTTGGACATGTATTTTTTTGTAATACCTACACTGTTGCCATGCTTTGTGAAATTGTATGTTGTATCCTCACGGGCTTTTAAGCCTATTGGAAATTGGAAATAAATGTATATCTATCTATCTATATATTTACTTGTTTATATACCCGTTGGCGGGCGTTTGTTGATTTGCATATATAGTTTATATTACTACCATATAATCACTTATTTTTTAATAGTTTTATCTTTATATACATTAATTCTTAATAACTACTTAATTTCTTCATCTTTTGTTCGTTTTTTGCGCACAATATGACCTATGTATGTGTCGACGTGCAGTAAAACACCATTCATTCATTCATTCATTCTCTCATTAGACCGGATTATCTAGTAGACACGGACTAACAGCCAAGTAGTCCGAGAACGTGTATGAATAATTTCGAAGTGATGACAAGCAGCTGTAACGGGTTATTTCACTATATATTTAATGGAGCCAGAATTCACCGGTCTACAAAAGTAACCACTCATTATCTTTCCATTGAAACCAATCATATTTTCCTGCAACTTCAAATAAAGTATTGATAATGCAGCATTATCATTTTTGTTTAGAAAAGGGGCTGTCCGTTTGAACAATTGCCAAACAAATAGGGTCACTGTTATGTAGGGATATTATTAGTTATTGGGTTTGTTACTGACCCACTACAGAAATATGTGGGGTCAGTTAGATTTATAGGGGGCGAGGCGATAGCCGAGTCCCCCTATACATCTGACTGACCCCACATATTTCTGTAGGGGTTCAGTAGCAAACCCAATAACTGATTTATTGCATCGAGCACCTCTTTTAAGGCAAACGCCGATATTTACCCCCTTTTAATGGAGCGTCAAACTCATTGAGGCGTTCGCGCAATTCGACGTCATGACGTTGACGTCACGACCGATACAGTTTAAAAACATTTTTAAATTTACTTATTAGGTTTGTTACTAACGCATTAAAGAACTATTTGCAAATGATTTAAACGTTGAATCGGAATTGTGACCGCTCTAATCCAATGAAATTTCTAGGATTTTGTGCGAGGTGCAATACATATGTTTGTTCACTTAACAGGTCAGTGTTTCAATGGTTTTTATGGGGAGCTTTTCACAATGTATATTATGCATATACATGTATTCCTATTATGGAAATCGTTTGATTAAAAATCCATTAAAAACAATAAATACATCCAATAAATCGGATACAATGACGAAACCATATAGTTAAAGGGACACACGGCAATTTTGATATTTTAAAAACTCGCGGCGTCCCGTTAGTTTTTCTCTTAACTTGCTTTTGTTCAATCATCAATATTAATTGTTAGAAAAGTTCAAAGCAAATTGTTTTTACATATTATTGACTTTTGATAATATTGCACCAGTAATATATTTAAAAAATTGGTAAAATGAAGAAAAGTGAAATCTCATATTTTTATTTAATTATATGCAAGCAGTTTTAAAGTAAAAATGACGCAAGAGAAGTAAATCGAGGAGCAAATTTTAATGTTTGAATAAAACTCAAGATTGCCATGTGTCCCTTTAAGATCATTTAAGTGTCAAAACGATATTAACATTTCTCTAACCACATCGATGTCTCTTTTGTGAATTAAGAAATAATAAATATTTACCTGTGTTTTATCGGTGAATAAAATACAGTTAGGAGTTCGGATGCGTAGTAATTAAATGCTAACGCACTCGTGATTTAATTACTCGCATCCGAACGACAAACTGTATTTTATTCACCGATAAAATACAGGTACGTATTTGTTATTTCGATTCTAACACTACAATATCCCCATTGTTTACGCTATTGTTTGGGCACTATATATTATCTGGGATGTCAAGGTAATCAGGCTGCTATTGTTTACAGGCTGTTCCATTGGGCGCCCCCGTATGCAAAGTTCTGCGTTTCAATACACTAGTAGTCACGTGACAAACAATTACGTCATTGCTTACGTCATATAGCTTGCGCTGTATGACGTCAAACGTTCTCACCTTGTTCAAGATGCTTATTAATGTTATATGTACTGATGCAGATGATGGGTTTATATCGGGAGCGTGCACGGTTTGGGAGCATGGCAAGTTTGTTGTAATTAACATTTCATTAAAATTACTGCTGAGATTGTCTTCGTGACGTATATTTACCAAGTGACGTCATGTAACATGGCGCTTCCAACGGATGAAATATACGCGGGGAATTAATGGAACAGCTGTATTTTATCGTAGAATAACTTACAGCTGTCTTTCTTCTTCGTGTATATGAAAGACTTAGGAGGTCGTGTTAGAATGTCCAATAAAAATTTCACTAAAAATGTGTTGTTACTTTTAGGGTATAGGGATATTATCTTTAGTGTAGGTCAAAAATGGTGTTAACGTTAGTGCAGTAATTGTTATTTTATTACCTTTAGTGTATGTTGTTACTTTTAGTTCCAAAAGTGTTACTTTAGTGGAGATACCTTTAATGCAATTGTTACCTTTAGAGTTGCAACAAACGTATTTGCTGATTGTAAAGAGCGCACTTAGCGCTTTAATGTTTCTCCTGCCAAATATTGCATATTTACAAAACTTATGGATCATTTATATATGTAAACTACATCTGGCGCAAATATGTTTTGTATGAATTAATGAACTTCAGTGCTGAAACATCTCATACAAATGAGAAAACAATTAATTAAAAATTGTGTTTTCGCTGAACTTAGCGAAAACGTTTGTGGTCTTTATCGACAATATGTTCTGTGGACTTTAGCGGAAAATTGTGTGGACTTTCATTTTCTGTGGACTTTTGTGGAAATGTGTGTGGACTATATATATCTGAGTTGTGGACTTTAGCGGATGTAGACATTGAAGGAGCTGTGGTCTTTAGCGGTGTCATACGCACGCACGTTAATGCACTTGGATATCCGGTCTCTATGCGTACTGAACAAAAACTGAATTGAACTGAATGTTGTTTAACGGCTCATCAACACAGTATAGGTTATTTAGAGCCGCCCAAGAGAGAGGGGAAGGATACATAGGAATCGGGGAACCGTGCCCTAATCTTATTATCGATATGGTTCTTTAACGTGCTCGGAGGATAGACTGATACACGGGACCGCCCAGTTTACGTCCTCATCCGACGGACGAGGCTAAGGGAAAGTGTCTTGCCCAAGAACACACCGACGCAACGAAAACAGCTTAGCACGACAGTGCCACGACTGTATAGGGACATAGATTAAACACACGAACAGTCATATATTTGTTCGAAGATATTACACATGCTAGATAAAGATATTATTGTATTTAATAGCTGAACTACCTCCCATATATTGAACACAACTATTTGCATTATAAAACCGTATATCTTCAAACAAATTTAATGCTTGTCACGGGCAAGAATTGTCCATTCTTTAATTATTTAAAAACTGCTGAAATCTGTTCACAAACGATTATTATTCTCAAACAAAAGTATTCGAAATTTGTTAATTTTAAAATTATCTCCTTTTTCATTGAAATGAGAACGATTTTCAATAACCTGTTGTATGTTCCCATCATTATTGCTTTATTTTTATCACTTATTTTGTCTACAAATGACTTTGCAGCATTAGTATTGGTCATATCTATGCTATTTTATGATTGACGTACACAGCTTTATATTTCGTCTATGGAAACGACATTTTTATTTATTATTTTTTTTTTTCTCAGTATAGAATATCGAAACAGTAGTAAGGGATCGTAATATTTTGTTTGAATATATCTTACATTCTGAAACGAGAACATAACGTTTACATTAGTAAATCGTAGAACCCAGCATATTAATTTTCATTGAAAATCAACAAAATGAATTCCATGATTTACTATAACCTTGAATTTATTATGATGAGTTTCGTTCAAAAATAAAGCACTCAGTTCTGCAGATTATGACAGGCAAACATTGTTTTACATTTATGCACCATATTTATGATCGGTTGTTTCCTTCTGAAAATGAAAATACATTAATTATGCATTTGTTCTGCCAATAATACCCAATGTTTACAGTGAAATAGAACGAAAATTGATTAAAATACTGAAAAGGGGATACTGAGTAATGATATAGAGAATGCTGGTCGTTTTGGAGTAAACAGATTTTATTTGATCGAGAAGTGAGCAAACTTTATATTTTCACTCATGCTTCATGACTGAAGATATACATTTGCTCACTTCTCGATGAAAAAAAGTGTTATTTATGGCAGAAAAACTAACGTTACTTTTATTTTATGTCTTATAATCAAAGTTAATGCAGAACAAAGCGGGGCATTTTGATGACGTCATAACTTCGAAAATACTTGACTGCTTTCAATAAACGATGACTCATTTCTTAGATGAGTTCTTTCCAAGACCAATCATACTAACGTTTCTTTTTTTGATTTTTTTAGCTCGACTATTCGAAGAATAAGAGAGCTAATGTAATCACCCCGGCGTCGGCGTCGGCGTTGGCGTCGGCGTCCCACATCAAGGTTTGACCCTATTTTCTCATTTTTGCGTGTAAGCTGTGTTTCCAAGTCTATATATCTTACATTTCTTATCCTAGCACACCCAAATTTGGCCACGTGCTTTCTTATAGCATTATCTTAAGGGCTGCATAAGCACTTTCGGTTCCTGTAACCCATGAGCTCCCGAGGAACCCAAATTATGATAGCCCATAAAATGTGTCCCATTTCACATCAAATGTTGCGTGTAAGCTGTGTTTACAAGTCTATATCTCTTACATTTCTTACCCTAAGCACAACCAAATTGGCCATGAGCTTCCTTATAGTATTATCTTAAGGGCTGCTTAAATAATTTTGGTTCCTCTAACCTCTGGGCTCCCATGGAACCCAAATTTTGATAGCCCTTAAAATGTGTCTATTTCACATCAAATGTTGCGTGTAAACTGTGTTTACAGGTCTGTATCTCTTACATTTCTTATCCTAGCTGAACTTAATTTTGAGAATTGGTTTTCTTATAGTATGTTGTAAAGGGTTGCGTAAGTAACTTTGTCTTCTGCAAATTCTGGGCTCCCGTGGAACCCAAATTGTGATGGCCCATAAAATGTGCAATAAATGCAGATCTAGGTTTGCATGTAAGCATGTATATATCTATAATTTTGGTTTGGGATTTCTTATAGTATTATGCATCTTATTCATACTTCACCCATATTGGGGCATGGGCCCCCTCCGCCCTTCTCCCGCCCACACTCCCACCCCACCACTCCACGCCTCTCCCCCTCCCCCAACTCGAAACTCTATTTTGTTAAAAAAAATGTTTATACATATTTCTGTGTTGTTTTAGTCAATTCTTACTCATAGCTTCTTACACATATATGTTGCCCCCCTCCCCACCACACCCCGCCTCTCGCCCCCACTCCCCATTCGAAACTCTATATATATATATATTTTTTTTTTACATATTTTTGTGTTGTTTTAGTCAATTCTTACACATAGCTTCTTACACATATATATGTTTTGGTAAATTCTTACACATATATAGCTATGTTGCCCCAACCCCCCCCCCCCCCCCCCCACACACACACACACCACACCCCATCGAAACTCAATTTTGTTTACACATTTTTGTGTTGTTTTGGTCAATTCTTACACATATAGCTATGTTGCCCACCCCTCCCCCATTCGAAACTCAATTCTTTGTATTTTTTTACACATATAGAGCTATGTTGCATGTTGCCCCCACCACCCCCACCCCCACAAACTGCACTTGAAACTTGTTATACATATTTCTGTGTTGATTTGGTCAATTCTTACACATATATAGCTATGTTGCCCCCACCATCCCCCCACCGCACCCCATCGAAACTCAATTTTGTTTACACATTTCTATGGTGTTTTGGTCAATTCTTACACATATAGCTATGTTACCCTCCCCTCCCCCACTCGAAACTATTTGTTTTTGTATTTTTTCACACATATATAGCTATGTTGCATGTTGCCCCCACCACTCACACCCCACAAACTGCACTTGAAACTTTTTATACATATTTCTGTGTTGTTTTGGTCAATTCTTACACATAGCTATGTTGCTCCCACCCCCCCCCCCCCCCCCCCACCCCCTCACCCCCCGCCACACCTTTTTTTTTTTACATATTTCTTTTTTCTTTGTTGTTTTGGTCAATTCTTACACATAGCTATGTTGCCGCCCCCCAATTCTTACACATAGCTATGTTGCTCCTCCCACCCCCCTCGACCCACCATTTGTTTTACATATTTCTGTGTTGTTTTGGTCAATTCTTACACATAGCTATATCCGCCTCGCCGCCCACCACCACCCACCAACCAACCATCCCATCATCACTTTTTTTTTTACATATGTCTGTGTTGTTTTATTTTATCAATGATGCGCTACCGCCCTGCCCCGTGATGCCTTTCGACCACAAATTTCTTTAACATGACAGCAATTTAAAACATAAAAATACTAACATTTCACACATAATTTTATATCGGTCCGAGTTTCTATACAACCCCACCCACATTGTTTTAGCCTTCTTTTCTGATGGTATGTACTGGCTATATAATTTATTATTCTCTGAAAAATCGAATAGTCGAGCTGCGCTGTTCTCCGACAGCTCTTGTTAAATATATATGACCTGGCAAACGAATATTTCTTCTGTACTATACTCTAAATGTCAGCAATTCCTATCCTAACTCACTTTACCAATTTTTAAAAACTATTGCTCATTTTCTTAGTCAGAACATTTACAAGTTAAGGATATAATTGAAATATTTTTTTGTTTTGTTTTGTTTTTAACTATGAAACAATATAGTTCGGGCAGTGAAAACTATATCTTTTACAGTATACAATCATACTTTTATTGCATTGCCAAAATGTAGTAGTCCATTGTTTATCATCATTTTATCTAACGTTTGATGACTTTTACGTCTGAGTTTCTTTTTACTAATACTTTATTTGTTCATCAAACAAAACCGTTACTATAATGGCATAGTCATAATCCAATATAAATACTGTACATGTAGCTGCGTATGGAAAAAAAATAAGTTGAACACACATTCACCTTCAGGTGTGTTCAGCGAAAAACACGTGTAAGGCTACACGTCAACTACATAAAGCTATTTATAAACAGAGTGTTACACAACTGGAGATATATATGTATGTAGTAATGTGTAAGTATAGATATAAAAATCGAACAGGAAAAGCTAGATATAAAAATCGAACAGGAAAAGCAGCATTCAAGGACGACAGTCAACCACAAACACACATAAAGATGAATAAAAGGCCAAATAAGACATCACAAACACAAAAGGTTTGACAATAGGGCTACCGCCTTTGAACGGTCAGTGGCAAAAAAGGCCACTGGGAGTTTAAACCAGGTTCTACGGTGCAACAAACCTCACACTTACCCTACCGTCAACCCAATAAAACGGGACAGTGTAAATAAAGAAATCCCCACCATGCACTATGCTCTAACCAAAAAGGCAGCATTATTAGGCAATATAAGTAAAGCACAAAGATGCTCGTGTATATATAAATACAAAAAAACAATAACATAGAAAGCCACAAAGAAGGTACTCAATGACTTGGCATAAGCCAGAGCAACAAGAGAATAAACCATTGAGAGCACGACAAGACAAGACTGCAGACAAACATCAAACGTCACCGTTCCTTTTGGGCTTTAGCTAGACGTCATCATAGGGTGCACAGCCTGTCCGGTCATCGCACAATCAAAGACGAAAGCATAGTGGCGAACTGTATATGGGTCCACCACCAAGCATGCAGTGCGTTGCAAAATGATAGGGTCATAACCTCTTTTGATAAACATTTTAACAAGTTTAACAAAGATAGTATGAAAGTGATCATGACAATGGTTTTTACGAAGTTTGTAAATCACGTCACCATAGAAGTAAGGTTGGGATAGTCCTGGTCAGTTTTATTCAATAAGAATTGATTAGACAATATGCCTTTTAATGTTTTACACTTTCTAATATCAGAAATGTATACAGCTGTTTCTATCCGAACACTTCACCGCTGTGGCTGAAAAATAAAGATACAATAAGAAGTTTTTAAAATGTTATATGGCTGAACGTATATATTAACTGAAGCGTGCATAAAACAATGTGGAGATACATGAAGATGTTGTATTTTAACACATTCAGTGTTGATAGGGTAATATAACGAATATTGTTGTTGTTTTTGGTATTAATAATCCAGTTCAATGTCGTATACTCAAAAAACCTTCCTTGCTTTTCTCGATTTGTTTTTATAGTTATGAACTGCCTAGTTTTACTTATTTAACACGTATTTTTACTGTGACTGACAGGGAGCGACTTGAATGCCATTTTTTGACACATGTCTAATACATATCCATGACTTTAAACAAAACTGTCATCGAAATAGCATGTAACTGAGCCTCAAGGTGCATTCCTCTTCTGTAATTTTTCATAAGAATCAGCAGAAAAAAAACAAGGAATCCAAATAGTAGGTATTATGCGTTTTGAGCTAGTGGCCAGGGAGGGAGAGAGTAGGGGGCGGGGGTAGGGGGTAGTTATGCGTTTTGAGCTAGTGGCCAGGGAGGGAGAGAGTATGGGGAGAGGGGTGAGTGGGGAGGGGGTAATTACGCGTTTTGAGCGTGTGGCCAGGAGGGTAGGGAGAAACAAGGCACTAATATCCATCTTTTTTAAATACGGTGGTAAACCCCGCGCTGTTTTGTCCAACATAGTGCGATTTAATTTGTTCTTTTACATAATGCAATAAGAAATTATTACTCTTGATTAATTAATATGTTTAAATAATAAACAAATCTACTTAGTATTCTAGTTTTACCAGTAATACAGGGAATTCAGTACAATATGTAATACGTTTACAAACCTTCAATCCCCATTAGAATTATTTTCTTGATCCTTTCCAAACACTGCTTAAATTGAACATATCGTGAAAGTGGAAATTTCATACCGTAAAACCACCCACATCCGCCCCAGATTGAAAATGTTAGGATGGTTATCTCTTAATTGAAACAAACAACAATTAAATAAGGGACAAGGTAAGTGACATCACAAACACAAACATAAAATATGACAATAGGTCATTGGCAAAAATGACCGCTGAGGACTTAAAAAGCTTGTTCTAGGGTTCTCTTACCCTATTGTCATCCCCATAAAACCTAACAGTGTAAATAAAGAAATCCCTGTCAGGCTATATCCTCTAACAAATAAGGTAGCATTAATAGACAATATAAGTATAACAAAAGATGAATAGATACATATTTAAAAAAGCCACAATGCAGGTACTAAATGGATTGGCAGAACGCAGAATACAAAGAGGATAACCCATTTTGGGGCTCGACAAGAAACATTTGAAGACAATCATCGTCTTTCGGAATTTAGGTTGACGTTATCAGAGAATCCGCAATATGTCCGGTCGCCTCACAATCTGTCCGGTCATCGAAAATCAAAGAAGAATTAATGCATCGTGGCGAGCTGTAAATAAGTCAACCAATAAACATGCAGCGCGATGCAAAATGATAGGGGCATAACCTCTTTTTGATAAACTTTTTAACGAGTTTAACAAAGATGGTATGAAAGTGATCAAGTTCAATTTTAACGATTGATTTGGAGAGACATAATATGCCAACACAATGGACTATCCCTGTAGTGTCAACTTGGAGAGACATAATATGCCAACACAATGGACTATCCCTGTAGTGTCAACTTGGAGAGACATAATATGCCAACACAATGGACTATCCCTGTAGTGTCAACTTGGAGAGACATAATATGCCAACACAATGGACTATCCCTGTAACACAATGGACTATCCCTGTAACACAATGGACTATCCCTGTAACACAATGGACTATCCCTGTAGTGTCAACTCATTGTGATGTCTTTTTTGACCTTTCATTCATCCTTAAATTTGTTCTTTGTTTTTGTGTGAGTTTTTGTGGTTGACTGTCGTCCTTGAATGCTGCTTTTCCTGTTCGATTTTATATATAAATTGCCATTATTCAAGTGCGCAAAAACAACTAAGAAAATGCCGCTGTTTTTTTAATAACTAAGTCCTTCAGTTTAGAGGTAGTATAAAAGAGACCAAACCTTAACTTGACACATAGACACCCATTGATAGCTATCCGACAATTATCGTCCCATGGAGGTACCAGGAGAGCATGCCATGACATTAAGTCACATTGTTAAGAGTCCCGTGCATAATAATATTTAATATGGCTCTATAGAGTAGATGAAAAAAAGATGTAGCTCAGCCTGGGAGGTGTTCTTTCTTATATTATATTTGTATTTATCCAGTTTATTAAATTAACAAACAAATGGATTCAAATGAGAGCAACAACAGAAGACACCTACCATGCCATTGATAGTAGGAGATATTTCTATACGAACAATGTAAAAATGTGTATATAAACCGAAATTCTGCTCTTTTGTGACAAACATCATAACAGCAACATGTTTATTGACTCATTTTAGTTTCGTCTTTCAGAGTTAGTTAATATGTCGTTCAGATTAAGTTAAACATATCTGTGATTATTAATTTTCATTCTACGAGAAACCTTTAGAAATAAATACAACTAATTAATACTGAGTAAATAAAACATACCTGCCAATAATGAAGGATTTCGAATACAGCAGTTAAAACAGTGTGTGTCTGATATACTTTAATTGTTGCGCTTTCGTGAAAACCCCATGTCATCAACACTTTTATTGACGTCATGACAAATCATCACGTTCCCTTTATATTCAGAGTTAGTTAGAGGTATTTCAGAGTAGGTTAAACATATTTAATTCTGATTATACATTTCGATTCGTTGAGAAATATTTCTCTTGCACGAGGTATAACTGTTTTAACGGAACCGAGGGTTCCAACTAAAACAGTTATACCGAGGGTTGGAATTTCCCTATCTGTATCATGATTGATTCTTTTTCTTGCATATCATTTACATTCGCCAACTACAAACGTTTTGTATGTTTATTACGCAATGACTTCAAGCAACGGTCATTGTTGATATTGTTGATATTGTATCTTCACCATATGTAACATCAGGCTTTTCATCACCCATGTTAAACGCGGATATCCGTTATGCAAGAAAAATATAACACCCCCACATCGAAAATAAACGTACAACATTTGACTGTTAACGACCTGAATGCGCAAAATGGCAATAGTATGCAAGAAAAATAATTAATCATGAGCATCCGGTTCAGACTGGGAAAGTGCAACCCTCAGTACAATTGTTTTAATCGGAGCTCGGCAGAGCTTCGGTTTTAGAGCCTCGGTTTCGATAAAAATAGTTATAGATCTAACTATAATGAAATTCTCGATCTTCACATAAGCATGAACAATTCGTATATCCACCATTACAGAGCTACTTACTCGACGCTTCGTTCACATATGTAGTAGTTTGACGTGTCACACTTGGCGTCATGCCAAGTACCTGTGACGCCAATCTGAGCGCAGTTTTCGTTATCATTGGCGTTGTCCAGGCCACCTGCCGCCCAGTTGGAGTACGTTGTGTTGTCGATGATTTGTCGGGTATTGTACCATACCCATTCACCTTCAATCAAAATGTCTGCAGCGCCAATCCAGTAGTCGTCTGTAAAGAAAATAAATACTATATATTTCCTATAATGTTTATTATTAATTAACTACTTAATATCTGCCATGGTTTGCAGGAAACTGCACGCATCATATGGTAAACACAAGGCCAATATGGAGAGAAACTCGGCCAATATGAAATTCAAGCAATCTGATTGGATAAGCCAACACGGCCAATACGACCAAGGCTTTGTTTTCTTTAAGGACGCCATTTTGAAGAAAAAAACACAACGTCGAAGCTTTTCGATGATAAAATAGTTCGCCTATATAATGTAGACAATCAAAATAATTAAGGTTTGATTATTTGTAAATTCGGTTACATCGACTTCGCTGAAATATAGCTATTATCAAGTTCGTGTGCGATTTTCCCACGCGCTTTCGAGCGGTAACAGTGGAATATTTATTTAAATCAGATACTTGTTATTAAATGTTATATTGCACATATATCTCTAGTTTTTTCTTACCCGTAAATGATATTTAAAGCATAGGAATAAAGAGAAATAGTATGTAGTTAATTAATAAAAATGTCATTAATTAAGTGTTTTCATATTGGCCCAGTTATTGGTCCTCGGACTGTCATATTGGCCTTTGGCCTTGGGCCAATATGACAGTCCTTGGACTAATAACCCGGCCAATATGAAAACACTTAATTAATAACATCATATTATCAATAAATATATCGTAAACTTTCGATACATTGCTATGATATTAACGAAAGTGGAACAACTCTGAGACATTTCGAATGGTGGATAATTAGCTAAGGTTGCTCTTGTAAGAGTAAAGCAATGACGAGCAGATTCACACCGCATTGCGTGGTATTGATTCACACCGCATTGCGTGGTATTGATTCACACCGCATTGCGTGGTATTGATTGCTCCGATTTTGCACTGGCCGACAAGTACATGTAACTATGTGAACACTGTAGCGAGTTATTTTATCCATACAACCGACTGACGTTAAAAACTAATTTAAAATGCATACTAATAGTTCTCTGACAGTTTGTTTGTTTGTTTGTTTGTTTGAATGAATCAATGGGATTCTACAATTTATTAAACAGCTGAATTTAAATAATTTACATTTTGGGGTTGATCATTTCACTTTCCAGAAATCCGTTATTATTAAAAAAGAAATTAATTGATTACATCACCTCTAATGGGTTTAACGTTCGCTAAAAAGAACGTGTTAAATTCATTTCGGATAGCAGAACGCACAATTGCCTTGTGTCCCATTATAAACATCACAAACTAAAGATTAAAAAATATTGAGTACATCTTCTAGTAATGTACTGACTCAAAGACAGTAAAACAGATGGTCTAAAAGGGCTGAGTGAATTTATTTTGATTTTATTTCGCTATACTGCAACCCATGTAAAGTCTCTCAGATGAATCGACGATTTCCCGTATTTATGTATCAAATACAGAGAAAGAGGCCCCGATCAGGGATTGGTTTAATGTCTCCAAGGAATAGTAATAATATACATTTTGCATTTTATAACACGAATGAATGGAGTTTACAGATATCGATTTGGAATGGAGGAAACATGATCCTGAGCTAAAACAAAAAGAAAGATAAAAATATCGGACAGGGAAAGCAGCATTCAAGGACGACAATCAACCACAAAACACAAAAACAAACACGCAAACAAACGAGAAGGCAAAAGTAATAAAAAATGCAAACGACATCAGATCCCAGGTAATGACGCAGTTGTCTTCTTCGATTTTGTAGAATGATTCAGAATGATATGAAACTGGCCCTGAATTAACCAATCATTGTTGAGAATAATCTTTCTAAAGTCCAAGTATGAACATTTCAATCACAGATATTTCTATACGTTTAAAGTATAAACGTTCATAACAAGCTGTTATGTATAAATATGGCAATTACTATTACACAACAACTTCATACTTGAAGGTCATGGGAATATTTGTGAACGGAATTTGAGTACTTGAACTCAAGTCTAAGAATATTTTCAAGAATGGTTGGTCATCTAACAAAACTACTGTACGTATCCATTAAAATAATGATACATAAGATGTAAACGGTTCCGTTTGTCTTTAAATTTATAAATTTATAAATATAAATATATCCGCATAAATTAATGTAGACCTTAAAAAATGAAAGCGATGTCAAAAAAGATCCAGTCATCGGCTGGTGGCTTCACACTTACTTCACGTCAGTGCGTTAAGGATCAAGGCGTTGTAGCTACTTGCGACTGAATACGGACTGTGTCACCGGTGTTGTAGCTACTTGCGACTGAATACGGACTGTGTCACCGGTGTTGTAGCTACTTGCGACTGAAATCGGACTGTGTCACCGGTGTTGTAGCTACTTGCGACTGAATACGGACTGTGTCACCGGTGTTGTAGCTACTTGCGACTGAATACGGACTGTGTCACCGGTGTTGTAGCTACTTGCGACTGAATACGAACTGTGTCACCGGTGTTATAGCTACTTGCAACTGAATACGGACTGTGTCACCGGTGTTGTAGCTACTTGCGACTGAATACGGACTGTGCCACCGGTGTTGTAGCTACTTGCGACTGAATACGCACTGTGTCACCGGTATTGCAAGCAGCGAATTCTGATGATCATCTTTGAGGGACTACGATATTCATTGATATCGTAAAGCAGAAGACGTAGAAGTAGTTACATATAATGTAACACTCTTTAATCAACTGATTAACAACCGTAAATTATTTGAAAAACAGCAGGTGAATTGAAATTCATAGTTATTAGTAATATAGGTCATAGTTGAAGGACAGTAGTTAGGGTGCTGTGGATAATTACATGCTAGTAGAGGAAGCTAGTAACGTTAGTGTAAATAGTGTTATTGTAATGTGTGTATCTATCTATATATAGTATATATATATATATTTATATATGGGGAGAAATATTTGTGAACTACCAAGGGCAGACAACTTTCGGACGAACTACGGCAGGGTGCCTAGCTATGACGAGATACACAGAAATCAAGCGTATGCATTCACTTCCTAAAAAGGATAGCTGCAACACACGCTGATGAACTTATCTCTACATCATAACCCACTCATCTGGAGTCACAATTAACATATAGACGCATACATACATACAATTATAGCTCATATATGGCCCACTCTATATATATAAAGTGGGGGAAAAACATTTATACAGTGCTACAGTTTATAAAAACCCAAGCGCTTTCGGCTTATGGCTTCATCAGGGGTACACCAACACGTAAAGAACAAATACGAAACAAAACAATACTAAAATACACGGCAGTTTAAATAAAACTCTTTAAAAAAACAACTGATCGTTTGGCAGTGTTGCAGGGACTGGTTACTTTGAATAGACACTCTGGAGCCAAATGTGATACTAATAAAAGAATATATCTGGTTGGATGAGGGTAAAACTGTACGCTGACATTTAGTTATGAAAAGAGAGAGAAGATGTGAAAAAGATAACACAAACCCTACCTCAAAACTTAAAACCCAAAATCGATGCTGCAGGATACGGTATAAAGCAACTCCAAAGCTAATAAAAACAACGAATAGGGCTAAAATAGTCAATTAAAATAAATGGAGATACTTTGATCAAGGGAAGTAACAAAAGTACTAATAATAGAACATTGCTGGTTGGATGAAGGTAAAATTGTACGCTGACATTTATGATTAGTTACAAGGAGAGATAACAGATCTCTTTATAACTAATCATAAATGTCAGCGTATTATCGTGTTATTTGTTGAAAACAAACATATTTTAAGTTTTCCTGAAAATATATCCCAGAGTACTGAAGTTAGAGACAAGGTATGAAGCTCTCTCTGGTCAACATTTGATACCTAACTGTTTTCATCAATTATTTCAAAGGCCAATATCCACAAATCTGGACTGGTTGGAACCGCAAATGTGTGTCGTTCTCGAAACCGAAAACCGAAAAAAATCGATTAAACCGTTTTTCTGTGACAAGTCAAAGCGGCCTCGAAAAATGCGATTTCCAAGCAGGTACACATCACTCTGGAACAAAACAAATCACATATTCACCGTTATTGGTGGCGATTTCCCGAATGTACCAGTATCAGTCAATTCAATCCGAGATGATTTCAACAACGGAACAAGTAATAAACATAAATACCACGCTTACCTTTTTAAAATTGTTTTATTTGACGAGAAAGCCTATAACGTGTAAGCTGGATGTAAAAAAACAGTTATTCATTCAGTCATGTTGTCTATGCGTTGAAAATTAAGTATAATGTGCATGGTTGAATTACTATGCTGTAAGTTTTGAGTTACATCTAGAATTGTGAGATTTCATTATCGTTAAATTACATCTGTAATTGTATTACTCGTTGTGTTATAGATGAGAATACTGTTAATTCGAGGAAGGCTTAGAATTCGGGTGTATTCATTCTGAATAAAGATTGCTTTGCAATCAGTTATTAGGTATGGTGCCATCTTACTGCTATTATAGAATACATGTTTTGATAACATTGTAAGACTGAGTATATATTTTGTAGCCGTATACGCTAGGAGCGCAGGTAGCACGTATTGTTGGGAGCGTGGTTACGGGGTCGTAGGTGGGGAACGCCGTCATAGGACGCGGGACCTACATCACTTGCTAGTTGGGTGACAGGCCAGACGGTAGCCAAGGAGACGATAGACAAGAAGGCCTAGTTACGCAGATAGCTACGCAGATAACGTCACCGGATGTGGAATACCGGGACTTGAGCCATCGCCGGAAAGGGTCGTGCGAGTGGCTTCGCGTGGGGATTACGTCACCGGAAGTATGTCTGGTACCGGGACGAATAGCAACCGCTAATGAGGGGCGTGCTTATAACGTGAACGTGGATTCGCGGAAGTAAAGTATTAGTGCCGGACACTGAACTGTACGGGAAGGACTCGGCTAGATATAGCTTTGAGATATAAAATAGCTGTGATATAGCATACATATATCCTAAATACAGTTATTCAATCTGATTAAAACCGAACATTTAATGTTTACATAAGTGAACAGGGATTCAATCTAACGCTGGAATTCATTTAAAAATGCTTTAAAAAAAGTTGATATTTCTACTTTGTCATTTATATTCATCTTGTTGTAAATAAATTTGTAAATGTATTTATACTTGATTCTCCCCTGGTGAGTTGTCTCGACTTAGTCGATCTTGTTACACAGTATACAATTCTATTTGGAAGAACCTGGTAAAAATAGGTCAATTCACGGGGACTTAAATATTCAGAGAACAAAGTTGTCACGGAAATGAAATTTGGTATTCAAGTAAACGTCATGAACGTTTTGTTTTACTAGATACATCTTAATTCTTATTAACATACCTGTCAAATCTCAAGCACACACGCATACATACTGCTTTCTCATGCATTCTGAAAAATTGTCACTTTTCCTTTTCTGGGATATTAATTTTTTTTTTTGTATATTTTAAATGAACGAATGAATAGTGTTTTACGGCACGTCGACACATACGTAGGTCATAGTGTGCGCAAAAACTGATAAAATATTAAGAAATGAAGAAGTAATTAAAAATTAATGCAAATATATAAATATAAATAAATTTACAAATAAGGGATGATATGGTAGTAATATAAACTATGAATATATGTACGAGTAAATCAACAAATCAACGGGTGTATAAACAAGTAAATATATATAAGAACATATTATAATGATTTATAAAGTGTGATTTGTGTCAAGAAATCTAAAACAATACTAAAATCTATAGTATCAACAATTTTAAACCAAGATCCGAACTTATTTCCGCATCGCTTCCGTATATAAGAATACACCCTAAGGTAAAAATCATTAAATGTAACCACAAACCGTCTCGGGCTACAGGGAACTAGAAAACATTTATTTTAAATACTGATATTATTTGCCATAACATGGTGCCACCTTACTTCCATTAACATGATTAAGGTTATAATAGCGTAAATGAGTCTTCATGCCCCTTCCATAGTAAAGTTAGAATGTTGACAACCTGTTACAAACTCAAACCTGTTTAGAATTCTGGGAAACTTACTTTATCATGCAAATAAACATGTCTGCTATTAAACATCAACAAGGAAATTGGGGGTTTAATACCTTCTAAGAAAAATTTCTTCAGTTGTATACTACACCGGGTCAAAGGTCAAAGCTATTTTCCCCTTGCAATTTCGTACCCTTCTACTTTCACTTCTGAAATTTATATCAAAAACTGTCAAAAACATGGTGAGCTCCCTTTTCAAATATCAACAACATGTCCAGAATACAGTTGCAGCAAAAACAACAACAGGAAATTGCACTAAAAAAAGTTTTTATAGAGAAAAATATTAGCACTCTTTAGAACAGAACTACTTTCGACTGCACCAGGCAAGCACATCCGGCTGATTTAGTGGAATTAAACCTTGAGCGATGGGAAAGCTTATATCAGCAGGATTTCATAACGGATATCTCGAAATAAAACACGATTATAAACTTTTTTTACAGAAAAAATGCGATAACTTGTTTGAAATTATCTATAAAATGTTTTAAGTTTACAATATGCTTTTGAAGCTGAAATTAAGGTTTTATTTCATACCCCAGCCAACCCCGTTTTCGCTTATTGGAGAAGGGGTATGAATGTTAATACTCGGACCACGTAATGGCTTAGCCGATATTTGTTTTACGATGAAAGACACGTTGTTCATTGAGTGAAAATCAATATTATAGTCGTTAGATTTCAAGCAGCATGGGGTTAGTTTACAATGGTGTCATTGATTAGCCATATACATAACCAATCGTTTCAGTTTGCACATTTTTATTTGCATTTTATTAATTGGTCTACATGTCTTGTAATGGCAACATAACAATGAAAAGATAACCACCTTTGTATTTGTGTATTTTTTCACACATTTTAAAACACCAGTGTTTGTGTGCGTGTGTGTATGTGCGTTCGTTCGTTGTTTAACGATGCTTTTAACTTTCTTGCATACCGGACAAGGTTTTACATGGATGATGGAAATCCTGATCTTACACACATGGGTGAAGTTAAAAGCGGCGCTGATATCAACACTGACAGTTGCATGAATAAACATGCAAAACGTTAGTAGTTGGCTACGTCAAGGCGCAGAATGTAAATTATATGCAAGAAAAGAATCAATTATGGGTATCCGGTGAAGATAGCGAAATTCCAACGATAAAAGACAATTATACCTCGTGTTAGAATTCCCGATCTACACCGGATACCCGTGAACGATTTTTGCAATATTACAGTCATATCACACAACTTATCCGACGATCAATTTATTAGAGACGACAGTAGTCCTTTGAGAACGCATCAGTCGTCCCTACAGTTTTGAGGTTAAAAGCCGGAAGTCGATGTAAACTCGTTTCTATTCTGGCATACAAGGTGAAACAATGATAGGGTGGCAGACGTGTCAGAAAGTACTTTCAGGACGCAGGATGGATGCTAAAATATTTACATGAAAAAATCCAAAGTGTCTTTTCCACAAGATTGATTTTCATTTAACCTTATATTAAAGGGTTATGTTTGTTTTCATGAACAGCAAGTATTTTACTGATTTGTTTTCAGGACTATGTCTTCGAAGAGTATGAGTACAGACTTTATGTAGATAAGCGGCTTTGTCAAATGTCTATTTTAAATAGTGTGAATAAATGACGCGAAATGCTGAACTGTCGGTGTTTTTTTTCTAGATATAGGACAGTTTCAGAGCCAAAAGTGTGTGATTCACGGAATTAATGTGTTATTAAGTGAACGAATGCTGTGGAGCATATGACTTATCTCCAAATCGCGTATTTTGCATTGTGTTCAGTGTACAATAAGATTGCAAAGACAGTCAAATAAATCTTAACGACAGACACCATATACATCTTTAATAGCGTCCCATTTTCTTTAATGAACATAAAAGTCAGACAGTTTAAACCTACTTAGCACAATACTATTCTGGTAATTAAACTTTGCTTGAACGTAGCTCGCAAGTGTACGGAAAAGATTTCTTATCGTCTTCAGTTTATTGACAAGTATAGCCACGACTGTAATTACTTAATAGGGATGAAAGAAATGGCCGATTTTGCAATATGATTTTCAATGAATTTTATTGAAACTGAATACCACATTTTCCTTGTTTGTCCCATTTATAGAGAATTAAGACATAAATATCTTAAACCTGAGTATTGCCGATGGCCAATTTAAACAAGTTTGATTCGCTTATGACATCAAAGTCAAATTTATATTCTATGTTCTCAAACTAAGGAATAGTACATAAAGGAAATGTCCTGATATTAAATTACTATTTTTCATTACAGCGATTTTGAAATAATGTGCTTCTCAGTAAATCCGATATAATGTAATTGTATATTTATTTGTTTAATATGGATAAGTGTTCATGTTTCACTGTCTTCATATTTGCATGTGATTGTGTAGGCTATACACATGTGTTGTGTGTTTAATTGCTGAATAAAGATATTTGTACTTACGGTTCATCGTACTAACAGTCTTGGTAACAAACGCATTTTCTTCTTCACTCATTAGCTCACACATTTGCGATTGGAAATAGCTACATGTCACCTGAAGAGAAATGATACGATACTGTACGTCTATTTGTTGTCTAAGTAGATGGACTGAAATTGTCATTTTCAAGGCGTTTGATGTTTGTCTATGATCTTTCTTGTCGTGCCCTTAATGGTTTATTCTCTTGTTGCTCTGGCTTCTGCCAAGTCACTGAGTACCTTCATTGTGACTTTCTAGGCTATTGTTTTTTTGTATTATATTTACACGAGCATATTTGTGTTTTACTTATATTGCCTATTGATGCTGCCTTGTTAGTTAGAGATTAGATCATGGCGGGGATTTCTTTATTTACACTGTCCTGTTTTAATGGGATGACAGTAGGTAAGTGTGAGGTTTGGTGCACCCTAGAACCGGTTTAAACCCCCCAGTGGCCTACTTTGCCACTGACCGTTCCAAGACGGTAGCCCTATTGTCAACCCTTTTGTGTTTGTGATGTCGTTTGCATTTATTATTACTTTTGCCTTCTTGTTTGTCTGTTTGCGTGTTTGTTTCTGTGTTTTGTGGTTGACTGTCCTCCTTGAAAGCCACTTTCCCTGTCCGATAGTTTTATATTTCTTTGTAATTTCCCATTCAATTTGATGTATTTACCATTTTTGTTTTGTTCTTTTTTGACTTTGAGTAACTCGAACTCCTAGTGCAGGTCCACAGTGGCGTAGCTGCCTATAGGCACTACACATTGTCCCCAGAAAAAAAAAAAAAAAAAATGCCAAAAATTGAGGGGGTATGGGGTGGATGGGTATGGTCAGCTCATACCAATTTTTACTCGTGTTTTTTTTTTCAGAAAATAAAAGTCGACCTGTTTTCGCTCGCGGTCTTTCGGAACCAAACACACCATGATTATGCACAATTTCGAAAGCAAGTATTCATATTAATATATGTTATTTTGTTCTGTTCCGATGTTTTTGTTGCGAAATCGCAGATTACAAAAGCTTGAATCGCGGGTTAAAAACATACTGTTTGCTGGTTTGCTGCTTAAAATACCGTCAGAATTCAGGATTTGGCTTCCTTCTTAAAAAAATCGGACCCACCTAGACCTTGTGCCTACACTCTGATTTAGACACAGCTACGCCCCTGCAGGAACGTTCCATACAACGGTATCACTACTTTAGTAATGCACACGTTTTTTAATACTTGAATACTTGTTTCAATAGTTTTGTTTAAACATATTTTATTTAACCTTATTTAACAACATAATATTTGTACACAATAGAAGAAAAAGGATTAGAACGAAAGTAAAATACTTATGATGTTCTTCTCCTAAACAATGCACAGTTTCTGTTTCAAAACAAAAGTTCATACACCAACCTCTCCTTTTAGGGTTTCAGAAGGTGCAATCATGGAGTACCATGAGGTTGTCCTGTCATCACACCAGAGAAAAGTGAAGGGTAATGCCTGACTGTAGATTGGTCAATCACCAAGCATGAAGTACGTTGTAATTCTAAAGGGTCGTATTCTCTTTTAAAACATTTTCTGATTAATTTTGTACAGTGGTCAGGAAATCCGTCAGACCTTTTTACTTTCCGAAGTTTATATTCGTAATATTTGTATAATTAAAAAGCTACTCCAGCAGAGATACCGTTACCATAAATATAAGTATAACAATCGAACAGGAAAAGCAGCATTCAAGGACGACAGTCAACCACAAACACACACAGAAAAAAATTACATATTTAAAGATCAATAAAAGGCAAAATTAGACATCACAATCACAAAAGGATTGACAATAGGGCTACCGCATTGGAACGGTCAGTGGCAAAACAGCCGCTGGGGTTTAAACCAGGTTGTAGGGTGCACCAAACCTCACACTTACCCTACTGTCAACCCAATAAAACGGGACAGTGTAAATAAAGAAATCCCCGCCATGAACTATTATCTAACCAACAAGGCAGCATTAATAGGAAATATAAGTAATACACAAAGATGCTCGTGTATATATAAATACAAAAAACAATAGCATAGAAAGCCACAAAAAAGGTACTCAATGACTTGGCAGAAGCCAGAGCAACAAAAGAAAAAACCATTGAGGGCACGACAAGACAAGACTGCAGACAAACATCAAACGTCACCGTCCTTTTGGGCTTTGGGTAGACGTCATCAAGGAGTCCACAGTCCAAAGCATAGTGGCGAACTGTAAATGGGTCCACCACTAAGTATGCAGTGCGTTGCAAAATAGGGTCATACCACTTTTGATAAACCTTTTAACAAGTTTAACAAAGATAGTATGAAAGTGATCATGACCATTGATCTTACGAAGTTTGTAAATCACTTCACCATATAAGTCAGTTTGTGATAGTCCTTGTCGCAGAAGAGTTCTTAAATTACTTTTATATTTGGAAAGAAGATCTGGGTTACGATAATACAATTTTGCAAAGGTTTTACGTAGTTTATGGTAACGGTAACTCTGATGGAGTAACTTTTTAGTTATACAAAGATTACGAATAATAAAGTCCTCAACTCGAGTACAAACTCTAGAAAAACGAATAAGTTGAGACACATAGACCCTATAAGAAGTTGCTTGGGGAACATCCCACTC
The DNA here is from genome assembly GCA_037043455.1 of Cyrtodaria siliqua. NCBI lineage: Eukaryota > Metazoa > Mollusca > Bivalvia > Adapedonta > Hiatellidae > Cyrtodaria > Cyrtodaria siliqua. The sequence goes on from JAWPHD010012210.1 coordinate 65,300, forward strand.
TAAATAGGGATAATTAACAATATCAAAATTGAAATCATCTCTCTTGTCATATATTTTGCTAATTATATCACCATTGTCAATGGAGATGTAAATCAAGAAAAGAAGCGTTAGTATCAGAAATATTAGCTTTGTTAAGTTGAAGTTCTTTAAAGTATATATATTATTAACCATAGTAGAAAAGAAATGGTTGTCAATGTTTAATATGTCATCCAGATACCGAGAGGTGTCGTTAAAGGCCTCAATAACATCTTCCTGGGTATCTGGTGAAAGACTCAACATGAAATCTCTTTCATACCAATATAAAAACGAATCTGCGACAAGTGGTACACAGTTCGTACCCATAGGGATACCAACAATTTGTCTATAAATGATCGTTCCATACCTGAGGAAAATATTATCTAATAGGAGATGAGTGCTTCACAAACTTCTTGGCAAGTCCACATAGTGTAATTGTCTAAACTGCCGTTAGTAAAAAACGCTTTAATATTATTACATGCCAAGCAGACCAGTTTTTAGGTTGGTGTTGTACTTCTCCAGCAGGTTTTCGTTGCGGCGATAGAACTTTGAGAACGATCTAAGTAGTTGATAATAACGAAAAACCTGCTAAAGAAGTTTACTTGGAAGAACACGATACATACGAACTATTGCAGTCTCAGTTCATGAACGGTAGTGAAATATGCTTGCTACCGCTCACGCCCCCTATCCCCGGGTTGAGCAGAACTCAATATTCATAAACGCAATAGTACATAGAGTTTAATAACCAGTGTTTTTGTGATACGGGAAATATTTTCCGAGGTAGAGAAATGGCCCCGATATAAGAACGAGTGCGGAGCTCATATAGAGTAGATATAGCTTTTCTATTCCCAGTATTTCCTATACAAATCACAGGCAAATATGTAATATACAATTTTAACCATGAGAGGAAGTGCAGAGTGCAAAAACAATAACTCTGTCTTCATTTAAATTAAAGTTATTAACTTTTGTAATTGTTTACTTATAATTCGTGTCCACTCTATAACTAATAAAAGGGACTGCAATGAAATTTCACACAATGACAGAGGACAATAAGAGGAAGTGCAGAGCATCATATACTGCTCTTTTTATATTTTTAGTATCATATTATAGGTATCAGAATCATATCACATTTATATTATTCTTATATGTGGCAAGATTGGTATTGTACGAAAATCTTACATACACACACCGCACCCTACATACATACACCGCACCCTACATACATACACCGCACCCATGTCTAAAACATCAAAGTCAAGACCATACATAGCGAAAAATACTGCGGCGGGGATATGGCTGTCTCTCAGACTGCTTCTTCTTAAGACCTCAATCAAAGCAACACAACTAATAACGCAACACCATTACGTGGTCCCGCCTTAATTCTATTAAGCGCTGGGAAAGCTTATATTAGCAGGTTTGTATAACGGATATGTCGACAATAAAACACGTTTAAAACATGTTTTTACCGAAAATGCGATAACCTGTTTAAAATTACCTATTAAATGTTTTAAGTTTGCAATATGTTAACTTGTAAAGTCGAAATTAAGGTTTTTATTCATACCCCAGACAACCCTTTTTCGCTTCTTGGAGAAAGGGTTGGATGGGGTATGAAAGTTAATACTCGGACCACGTAATGCGTCCGAATTTACTTCTATTTTCAATGTAAACATTGGGTATTACTGGCAGATAAAATGTACTTCTTCTTTTCCATTATTTTTTGTTGATTTAGAGAAAAGAGCAAATATTCATGTAATTCATAAATGTGAAGCATGCCATAATCAATGTAAATCAAATGGAATGCAGTTCATTGATTTTAAACGAAAATGGAAATGCTGGATTCTAAAATTGGATAAAAGAAAAGGTTACTTTTTCATTTCAGAATATCAGACGAATTATTTTTGCATAAAATCATGCAAACATATTGACACAACTTTACATATATAGTTCGTTTTTACCAATCAACAATACCTCATATTTACATTGCAAATTGGAAGTGTCGCTCTATTATAAGAGTTGTTGAGTACAGATTAGTATAGTTTTTTACAAAAATTATAAACTACATAGGATGCGAAATTTAGAGCTATAATGGTGCATGAATTAAATGCAGTCAAATATGCATAACGTGTCTTAAAGGGGTGCATTAGGCATTTTCTAAACACAGTAAATATTAAAAAAAAGTTTCCATGTAGCACAAATTACTTTTAAGAATGAATTTTCTTGCAAGTAAGGACTTTTTTAAGTCGGACCACTAGACCACCACAAAAAGCCTGTTGTATCTCTTTTAAGCAGCAACCAAATAATAATACACAACATTATAAGATTAACAAATTGTCTTACCCTCGCCCCTTGCCATGTTTCCGTGTCATGACTGAAAAAGTAACATCTATTTCCGTGATGCTCCCAATGTGATGGACAGTCCGAGGCTAAAGAAAACGTAAATAAGAATCATTGACCAACGTCTGGCCCTACAACCGGCAACATTGTAACTCGGGTGTTTTTAGAGGGTGAACTAGGTATATTATTGTATACTTTCATATTGTCCCGTTTAGTTTACATTGAGCTAAGCGTGCAATATTCTACGATATTGCACGCATTGATATTGCACGGGAACTTTTGCTCGTGCTTGCTAAGAGCCACGAAATAGAAATAAGGAACTACTTTCAAATAAAAATAACGGAATCCTTCCTATAGTGTCAACAAAAAAATACAGTTTTTTTTTCAACCTTTTATGGCAAAATTGATAAAATAATTCAAATGGTCACTCACCCACTGTTTTTAACGTTATCGAATGGTAAACAAACTTCAGAAATCGCTTAATGTTTTTAATGACGTCATCCGACGTCGACGTCGTTTTCGCGCAAAATAATCATCCACACAAAATGAAACTGAATGGCAAGATAGGAATTCCATCAAAAGCTATAAAAATAACACAAATACAATGAAAAGTAATAGTCATACAAAAACAATATGAACGTATACAATAAAAAGGTTATTGAATTTGTATGGCTAAATATTACTTGGAACTCGTTGTTTTGGCGCAGGACGACTCGCAAGCTCGTCGTCCTTTGCCAAAACAACTCGTTCCAAGTAATATTTAGCCATACAAATGCAATAACCTATATTATTGTTTTTTCCCCTTTATAATAATCATATTCATAAGATGTTTGGTACATTTATTCTATCATTTTGTTCATTTATGTTGTGACATTCTTGTCATATAAGATGACATATGATGGCAATAAGTTTGCATGTTAATATAGTGGGAAATATTGGAGAAAAAAGGAGAATCATCTTTAGTGAATAATGCTCTTTGTGTTTATTTGCAATTATACCCACTACTTTTGGATGGAGGCTTAAGGCCATTATCTGTAAAAAAACTATCATGCAAAGTTTTCTCAAGATCCCAATTTTATGACAGTTATGTACTGTAATAGTTAAATACAACAGTGGTCTGCCTCCAACACAAAAAAAATCGACCGTCATACATAGTAAAAAAAAATAATAATGCTCACAACAACAACAACAACAACAACAACAGCAGCAACAACCAAAAAAAAAGAGCTCCAACAGTAACCGAGTTCTACGTGCAGGTTGCAGTGTGTGAAGTAACGTGAATGCAATGATGAAGCAATCTCATTGTATGAATGTATTTAAATTAAGTGGGCAGAAACATAGTTGTTTGAACGTCAGGTTATCGGTTGGTTTAATGTGTTTAGATGATACACGTTGTATACTATATTTCCCAATGATTGAAAATGAACTGGGACTTATTACACATTCTTTAAACAAAATAGCATTCACGAGAATTGGAGAAATTATTCATCAATTGTACAACTTCAATTCTCTGGTTGCCATTTTTCAGTGTCAATAACGACACGTGCTTTAAGATGGATGATGCGCGGTGCAAAAACTATCTCAAACAAGTTTGTTTGTATGGTGTTTTATGTGATTTCCATACGTTTATGGTTTTTAATTACGGTGGATTTTTTTTTGTGGTAGATGCAGACCACGCACTTTTCCGGGGTAGAACCAGTACTGTACAAGTCGAGCTCCCAGTGGGATTCGAACCGGCAGCGGTGAGAGACGAGAAGGTTTAGAACGCAACGTCGTTAACGCAGACGCTAGCTAAAAGAAATACATTGAACAGTTGTCATCGGGACGTGCACATCTGTTCAATCAACAAATGTGTTTACCAGTTTTTCATCTCCTTAGTGGAGTGCGTGGTCCAGTGGTATAGCGCCGAACTCCAGATCGAGAGATCGTGGGTTCGATCCTCGCCGCGGCGACGTTGTTTATCCTTGAGCAAGATAATTAATCCACATTGCTTAGTACTGGTTCTACCCAGGAAGCCATCGAGAGTGATTAATCTAAGTTGCAATAACTTGTTTCGCAATCGATGTAAAATAAATATGTTTAAACTAAATCTCCTTTGGGAAAATCCCCCTAGTTCAATGAACCTTATGTGATATAAAGACTAAATGTCCGTATTCAAGTTAAGTCAAACTAAACACACACCTGACGACGACTGTTTACGTTACAATATATGATATGTGTAGATAAAAGCGCTACATGACGATGATTGTTTAGATGGCAATGTATTATACCGGTAGATAAAGGCTCTACAATACGATGATTGTTTAGATGGAAATGTATTATACCAGTACATAAAAGCGCTGCAGGAGTTAAAATTGAAAAAGCCTGTATGCTTACCAAAAGAAGAATAACCCAGACAAGTAAATATGGAAGTTCAGAGAATATGGATTATTGAAGAGTTTACAACTAACAAAAAGGAAACACCTTAAACACACGTTGTAAAGCCCATGACCGAGTTCCAACGTAAGAATCGAAGTTACGAGATACTGACTCTTTTGTCCGAAAACGAGACTATGGCACGGCTTATTTCAGCATGCTTTAGAGTTATGGCGAGGGGTTAGGGTATTTGAAATTAAAAGGGTTTAACAAAATAAAAGTGAAAGAAAATTCCCAGGTAATCTCCTCCGTTTTAAAGAACGGCTTTTCCGGACCTTTGGAAACGGCCGAACACGACACATTGCAGTCTCGGTTTAATTGAGGCTGTTTATGAACGGTAGTGAAATATGCTAGCTACCGTTCACGCCCTCTAGCCCCGGGATGAGAAGAACTCAATAGATCAATAGTACATAATTTTAACCATCCTGAAGATGGCATGCATATGGCGGTGGGCATAGAGATTTTCCTCCCCCATGTCCAGCGACGTATGGTCCCAGTATCTAACAAAATACTATGTCCCGAAGAGCGAAATAAACAAAATGGAATTTAGTTGGGAGCAGCGGTTATGAAGCCTGCATATCACAAGTAACAGCCAAAAGACTAAATTAAAAAGCAGACAACATATCCTATGAGTGGTTAAACAATACCCAGAGCCTATTATCGGCCGGAGTAGTGGAACCACCGAATCGAAAATTAAGTAAGAAAACAAAAGCAATTGAAAATGTACCACCGATAACTAAATATAAGTATCGGGCTCAACGTTTGTGTGGCAACCTACAATTTAGAGATGTACTTAACATGATAGCGCAGAGTAAAAATAAAAAAGTCTATATTTTAGGTATATAAGTGTAGTAGGATTCCGTTGGTGGTATGTGCAAATATATAGGTATTAAGTGCTAATTTTTCCCCGCCTGTTTACATTGGTGCCGCGACCAGGACATTTATACTGTTGGCGGCTGTTTAGCTGAAGTATGTAGGGACCTGGGTTGTGTGATATATGAAGGTGACAAATATCGAGTTAAAGGATGGAGGTATGTAGTAGGATTCTGGTGGGGATATATGTATATGTCTCGCCGCAGAGCTAGCTTTTATGGCGATATCGGTAGAGCGCCCGCTTCACATCCAGTCGCTCCAAGTTCAAACACCGCTGAGTGTCCTATGTTTTTTTTACATAAGCAACACGAACAGTATAATGCACGTATTTGCATTTAAACAAATATTATATGCACATTCTTATCCAACAGTATAACTAACACAGATACATGATAACCGATACATTTGTACCAGTAGGTGCCCGCACAACTTCATGTTATGCCTTTAAAGGTAAATATACACGTATAATTAAATATTTGTTTATTTTATTTTGTTTTGGTCCATCTTCGCAATGCCTTCTTTCTGCCCCTGTCTTTTGCTTCACATCACTCCGTCTTCCGCCAGCTCTGATGCTGTCCCTCTTATTGGATAGTTTCCTGTCGTGACATATTTTATGTTGAAACTGATATGTCTTATATTAGTGTCTATTGTTTTGAAGCAACCTCCTTATAGTACTCCATGATACTCCAGTCAAGCTGTAATACCACAACTAGGCTACTGGTCAGTGCATAGATGCTTCCGACGAAGATGTCTACAGCGTTCTTTCTTTCGATGTACGTCGGCCAAACATCGTCACAAGACAGTTACTTACTCTTGAAGCAAATTTCAGCGCCGAGAAAGTGGATTTTTGCCAAATGGTAATGAAATATGAGCAATGAACTAATGAAACACGATACGTAGAGACCAGCATCCGTTGAGGTTTGAACCCACGACCTTCTGCTTGTGTACAAAGTGCTCTTACCATTGAGCTATAGAGGCCTCACTTATACTAATATTAATAATAATATTAATACTAATGTCTTTATTAAACCAGAAAGCTCAGTTGGACGAGTCATATCGTCACCGAGGTCTGCAGGAATAAATAACATTCATGGCAACAAAAAATGCACGTTATGTGTAAAACTTGCATTACCTGCGAAGCCAACAGCGATCACTAAGAAGAGTGTGCCTCCTAACACCATTGTTATTACAGTAAGTATAAGAAATTAGTGGTAGCAATATATTATCTCCGTATGTGTCCCAATTTATACTGGTTATAGACCTTCCACTGGTACGTGTGGTTATCTCAAGATAAAATTTGCCCTAGTATTATGATGAGAAATATATTGCGTGAGGACCCTGAAGAAAAAATTAAAGCGAGTTTTACGTATCGTTAACAAATGCAAGACAATATTCAGGGACAGAGACGAATAAGAAAAATAAGATGATAGCATATTATCGCCAGGGAACTACCTCTCGCGGTGCAGAGCTTTGCCACTTTAACGCACACAGCATTATCCATTGAACTACGCAGGTCTTAAAGAAAAAACTGGAGCAAAGATGATGGCTCGCCATCGCAAATACCCACGAGTTCTTCCCACAGGTTAATATGGTAAACAAATATACTTATTGTTGAGGCAAGGCCCTGTAAGACAAGAGCCTCCTCTTGGTTATAAATGCAGACTGTACCATTTTAGTGAAAGAAAATCACTGTTGCTTAGTCATGGAATGGAATTTGTTTCATAAGAAAACCTTTTAACAATGTCGCTTCAAATTATTTATTTCCTGTGAAGTCAAAACATACTTTTTTATTTGCACTGTCTCTTTTTTTGGGATGGCAATAAGGTAAGAGTGAGATTTGGTGCACCCTAGATACTGTTTTAAATCCCAGCGGCCTGTTTTGCCATTGGTTGGCTGTGGTCCTTTAATTCTACATTTCGTAGCTGACGTTTATATCTACTTGCATTACGTTAACCCCTTTGACCATGTATCCAAATCCACGAGTGACCCTTTGAGCTAAAATGTGTAATCCCATTATCATAACATTTAATTTGAAATTGTTTGATATATGCTTTGTATATCATAGACGATTATACAAGCAAAGATTTAAAGGATGATAAAGAAAAATGAAAAAACAATTGAACTTTGTATTTTTGGCGTTTTGATACCCTTCCTCCGGGCGGTAAAAAATAAAGTGTAATCCCCTCATCATCTTCGCTTCGGTCCATGTAGCATTCTAGGTCTGACTGAACAGTCCATAAACTTGCATACGGACCTCAGCACCAGCGTTATTTGTTAAATATATATATAAATTATTCACCGAGTAATTGGGACACCTATATATAATACATATGATATATTACGCATACAATGGGGAATGCTATTGGGCATATACAATTTTAATCGGTAACATATTCAAGATCAAGACCCTCACGTTTTCGATACGATATTATCAGACTGTTCAGCTTTCAACGTTGTGAGAATTTACTGACCTGGCGTCACACGGTGGTATCCACCATAAAGGCCTTATCAGTATTACCGTAAAAGTCATGTTGGCACCATATATACATTTTTCGTGACTGTAATGCCTTTATATAAGACGGAAGTCTTATTGTAATATAGCATGTATACAATGACCCCGTTTCATACCACTCTACTGGTGCAATGTACTTAACGGTAAACGGGAGTAGTAATGGACACATGTCTATGTCAACTGGCTAAGTTTATGTCCTATTGTCGGACACAAGCACATGTTTGAGGCATCAACACTTAATTCGATGGAAGTTGGAGCGCATGGTCCCACTAACTTCCTCCGCGTGTTCCTCCGCCTATGTATATGATTTGTTTATCTTTTGTAAAGAGATGACTGAAACAAGAGACCCAAGAGGGCATGTGGACGCTCTACTTGTTAAATAGGCTCTTATATCAAGGGCTGTCGTCATCAAATTCTATTGTTAAAATATTACAAAAGAAAAACACACACAAAACAACACCCACAACAGAAACTTAAACCCTTGACCCATGCTAACACCCATGCTAGCAATTTAAACAAGAGGCTCCGCTAGTTCTAATTTGGTATGGTTATGTAGGGACTCGAGGCACAACAATTGTATCAAATAGATTTTGACCGCCTGTAGAGGGCCCCTTTATGTAGGAAGTCAAAACCAATTTTATACAGTTGTTGTGCCTCGGGTCCCTAAATAACCATATTAAATTAGAACTGAGGTTGTTTTTAGTAAAAACAGATGTCTCCACTACAGGATAAAGGGCCATAAATCTGCTATAAATCATTCAACTGGAACACGACGAAGATATGTGCAACTAGACTTGGTAATGGTCATCCCTACCAAGTTTTATGGAAATCCAGGTTGGGGATCAAAAGTAGTCGGGATAAAGCTTATGTATTAAAACCTTTAAAGGACCATAACTCAGCCTTAAATCTTTCAACTGAAATAAGACAATGATATACGCACCAAGTTTTGTTGAAAGCCAAATGGTGGTTGAGGAGAACTAGTCCGGACGAAGTTTGTGTATTAAAATGTTTTAAAGAGCCATAGCTCCACCAAATATCAATCAACCAGAACACGACAATGATATGTGCAACTAGGCTTGGTACTGATCATTCCTGCCAAGTTTCGTTGAAATCCAGCCAGGGCTTCAGTAGAACTAGTCTGGACACAGTTAGTGTATAAAAACCTTTAAAGGGTCATAACTCCTCCAAAACAAATCATCCAACCGGAACGCGGCGACGATATGCACAGCAAGGCTTGATACTGATCATTATTGCAACATTTCGCTGAAATCCGTCCAGGAGTTCAGAAGAGATTAGTCTGGACAATGTTTGTGTATTAAAGCATTTAAAGGGCCATATCTCCGCAAAAAATCATTCAACCGGAACACGGCGATGATATGCACAACTAGGCTTGATACTGATCAGTCTTGCCAAGTTTCGTTGAAATCCGGCAAGGGATTCTGCAGAACTAGTCCGGACAATGTTTGTGTATTAAAACCTTTAAAGGGCCATAACTCCGCCAAAGATATTTCAACCGGAACACTATGATGATATGCACAACTAGGCTTGGTACAGATCATCCCTGCAACGTTTCCCTGAAATCCGGCCAGGGGTGCAGGAGAACTAGTCCGGACAAAGTTTGTGTAGTAAAACCTTTAAAGGGCCATAACTCCTCCAAAAATCTTTCAATCGGAACACTGTGATCTTACCGTCCATGCAGCTTTTATTTATCTACAGTGAGAAATATTTGGAGGTGTGGAGTGGGGCGGGGGTTACGTTAATGTGCTGTCATAACCCTGTATGCAACATACTATCACAATCCATCTTTTGGTTCAAAGGTTAGGACGCAACACTACACTCTAGTGTGACATCTCTGATGACAAGGATTTGGGAGTTGTCTATGTTGATACCAACCGTTATATAATACCTCTCCAACATTTAAAAGTGGATCGAACAGTTTGACTTTCACCCCAATGTGGCATTACATTCAGGTTTGACACTGGACCCAAGTGTGTCATTGACTTTGATAATTTAGACCTGGAAGTTGACACTAAACTTTGTCAAAATCCCTACAACCGGCCTAAAAGTTTAGACCGGCCTAGACAATCCTATCTATTGACATTTGATTTACTGACGAAACCTTGATAGTGATAGTACTAGCATCATATGGGTAGTTGTTTGCGACATGTCTTCATGTTTCCTTGTCTAAAAAACAACACTTCTGACGTTTGATCCTCAAATATATTACTGTATGGATCTGGGAAGTGTAGTCGACGCATCGTCATGTAACACTAACCTATCAGTAATTTATCATCAAAATAGCTTCAATAGTTTACACTTATAGACAAGGGAACATGATTTATCCAGTATGAAAAGGTATGAACTAGAAATTAATCAAATGGGACCGGCGGACGGACTGACATATATAGTAAAGTGAATACCTTATACATTTTACTTCAGCCTAGCAGAAGCTACTCTGTTTAAACACTATTCGCGTGTGGCTATCGAGTAATCTCCCTTTTATTTCAACACACAATTACAGCGTAATACCGGCTTCGAAACTATTTGTTGGCATTGTATCCACGCTATGGTAATCAAAAGCAAGACAGAAGCAAACAAAAAATGTAGCATAGTAGTAGTAGTAGAAGTAGTAGTAGTAGTAGTATTGTAGTTGTAGTAGTAGTAGTAGTAGTAGTAATAGTAGTAGTAGTAGTAGTAGTAGTAGAAGTAGTAGTAGTAGTAGAAAAAATAGTAGAAGAAGTAGAAGTAGATGTAGCAGTAATAATAATTGTTCTTGCATTAGTAGCTGTATTAGTAGTAAAAAAACATAGTAGAACAAGAAAGGGTAGCAGAATTAGTACTAGCTGTTAGTAGAAATATTAGTAATATGGCAGCAAACATTAAAGTAGTTGTAATTTGCAGTAGTATTAGTAGTAGTAGTAGTAGTAGTAGTAGTAGTAGAATTGGTAGTAAATTCAAATAGTATTAGAAGTGGTAGCTGTTAATATTTTTTCTTTGTGCTAGAGACGGACCACCCCAATTTTTGCTGGGTAAAACCAGTACTGTATACCTCCCGCCATCTGTAGGAATCGGCACTTTCTCACTTGACAAGCCGAGCTCTCTATCGGATTCTGTAATATCAGTAGCGGAAGTAGTAATAGAAGAGGTAGAAGTAGAGAACATATATGTAGCAGCCAGTAGAAGCATTATTATAACACTAACTTATAGATTATATCGCAGAAGCAAACCAATCACTCTCATTGGTACAAGCAGTAAGTGAGTTAGTTCACACACACTGACTTTACATTATTTGCTGGTCGCGTTACATGACAAACGTTTGGATACCCGGGTGTCTCGACATAAGTGAGTCATAGGGCCGTCCTGTTTGATTGTTCAGTTGATATGATGTTGATCACTTATAATCCGAGATTGTTGAATAATATGTCAAAAATGTGTCACCGTCTGCCCCTCAAAATTATATCAATAGTGTCATAATGTATTTCTTAGAGATAAATACGTTTCATCAATGGATAGAAAGGAATTCACCGTCTATGTGATTTGTCAACTGTTTCATTTTGTATAAAAACAGTATGTTCGTTTTGAAGTTTATTAAGTTTTAGAAGTTTGACACGTGACACTATATCATAAGAGGGCTGTTAAGAAATTAGCGCGAAATCACTATCCGTTCCCGTGATAGCATAACCATTACGTGGTCCGAGTATTAACTTTCATACCCCATCCAACCCCTTCTTCAAGAAGCAAAAATCGGGGTTGGCTGGGTTATGAAATAAAACCTTAATCTCGGCTTAAAATTATATTAAAATATATACAATTGCATATTATAAATTAAAACATTTAATAGGTAGTTTTAAACAGGTTAGCACATTTTTTAATAAAAAATGTTTTTAAACGTGTTTTATTATCGAAATATCCGTTATAAAATCCTGCTAATATACGCTTTTCCATCGCTTAATGGAATTAAGGCCGGACTACGTAATGTATGCAAATGTTATTATAGGGTTAAACCCCCAGTGGCCTAATTTGCCACTGACCATTCCAAGGCGGTAGCCCTATTGTCAACCCTTTTATGTTTGTGATGTCGTTTTGCCTTCTTGTTTGTCTGTTTGCGTGTTT
>JAWPHD010012211.1:0-77556 GCA_037043455.1 Cyrtodaria siliqua
ACATTAATTTTTAAATACTACTTCATTTCTTCATCTTTCATCAGTTTTTGCGCACAATATGACAACAGAGTCTCTATGCTCTGATGTAAGTTATTTTCTAATGAAATACAAAACCAGTCATTCGATATATATGGTTTGAGACATCGTAAAGCTCCCTGAATCAGAAACGTGCTTTTTATTTAATTATTTAGTCTAAGTATATACCATAAAACATACAATTCTCCGTAGTGTCATTCAGTTTATTGAAAGAAAATAGCAACTGAGAAATTTGCGTCGTTTTTTATCGCACCAAAGTATTCAAGTTATTGAAAGAAAATAGCAATCGCGAAATTTTCCTCGTTTTTTTATCGCTAAGAAGTGTCGTAACCGAAACGTGACGTCAATATATGTATCAAAACAACTATCGATTTAGGAACTGAATTAGTTAACCGAGTTAAAATCAACTCGAGGTAAACGTGTTAGCGATGAGTTCTTTAATCTTGCTTTGGGTGGTAATAGAAACAACACTACGTGTTCAGTTATCAAACTGTAATATATGTCAGATTAATACACAGTAAGACTCCGGTGAGTCGTCTTCTTTTATATTCATACATGCATATACATGATCATGTATGTGTTATTCTAATATTGCCTATAAATGCTTTATATTCATATATACATGATCATGTATGTGTTATACTTATATTGCCGCCCCGTGTGGTTCCGGGGGCCTCGTTTGGTTCCGGGGCAAAGAATAGGGCCACTGCAGATCCCGTTGGCGGTGTAGGCAGAGGGGTAGCACCCACCAAATTCATGTTCATTTTATAATTTTTCCTCATGCTCCGTAAATGTCTTCATCATAACTCCGGCATTGTTTCAGGTTCCATCTCGTTCAGATCACTAGAGCAGTGGCAGAAAAACAAAATAAACGTGGCTCAAGCTGAAATGGAGTGTTTACAATAGAATTTGCAGCAACTCTGCAGTTCTGCAGGTGAGAAGATTCTAGGCCCATTCTCCATATTTTATCTCGATGTACATGGAGGATGAGCCTGGCATGTTCATTCCTGTTAAGCGCCATATAACCTTTCATGTGTTGGTGCGCCTTAAAACCCGATTCAATTCAATACTTATATTGCCTATTAATGCTGTCTTGTTGGTTAGAGAATGTAACATTTCGGGATAACTGTATTACACTGTTCCGTTCACTGTGATGACAATAGGGTGAGAGTGAGGTTTGGTGCATCTTAGAACCTGGTTTAAACCCCAACGGCCCTTGTTGTCACTGACCGTTCCGAGGTTATTGTCGCCCTTTTATATTTGTGATGTCATATCTCGCCTTTTATTCGTCTTCGTAAGTATTACTTGTTTCTGTGCGTGTTCTTGGTTGACTGTGGTCCTTGTTTCTGTGAGTGTTCTTGGTTGACTGTGGTCCTTGTTTCTGTGCGTGTTCTTGGTTGACTGTGGTCCTTGTTTCTTCTGTGCGTGTTCTTGGTTGACTGTGGTCCTTGTTTCTGTGCGTGTTCTTGGTTGACTGTTGTCCTTGAATGCTACATTTCCTGTTCGACTTTTATATCTACTGTATAACAAATTCGACTAAGGTGAAACAAATATCATACCATCATTTAGTTAACTTCGTCTATTAAACCCGCGAAACCCACAATGGTAACAAAATATGCTTCTTGAAACAAAACATCATTTCAGAAACAGCACATGTAGTAAATTGATCTGCTCTTAGGGCATGTTACTCTAATTGCTAAGCGCATGAAACTCTTTTGATCTGTCTTACTTATAAGAATGCTTTAAATTTATCCCAAAGTAATCCAAAATAATAATAAAAAACAATTAACTTAGAAATTACTTTACAAACACAACAGCTAAAATGTTCAGCATGTTATAGAAGCACTAAAAATTAATAATTCGTTTACAGTTTCATGATCCCCAAAGACACTGTAAAGCCATAACGTAATTGTTTAGCTACAAGTAATTTAAACCCTAACCGTTATATCATTTGATTCAGAAATGAAAAATGTCCAACCGGTTTATATTGTTCCAAATCAATACCTGGTAGGCGGGACTTAGTAATCATCGATAACAAAGGCCGTAGGACTTCGGTTTCGACGTTTTTTCAAGTCCCAAACACCAGGCCTGGAATTCACCCACCATTCTTCAGACTATTCTTAGACTTCAGCTCCAGTACGAGTTGGTTGATTTAAACATCGAGAAGGTTTTAGCCCATCGAGGTGTTTAAACCAACCAACGAGATAAAAAAATCTCTATTTGTTTTGTAGCATGTCCATTATTAATCTCTGCCATACTCTAACTTCCGATAACGGGTACTTAGAGTACACCATGTATCCTGATATGGGTTATTTGCAACTAAACTATTTACATCTGTGCAAATATAAAGGTTATTTCAGTGACCATGCTACAAATCGTTTATTTGAAATGGCATCTTAGCGTTTATCCGGGCGTAACGTCGGAGGTATACTGGAATAACGTCGGAGGTATACTGGAATTTTCACTAGCTAATCAGCATTGAGTATCTTAATAAAACTATGTTAGGTTAGAAAACCGTCATGTAGTTGAGCTCGACCTAAATCCACGTAAATTGTGTTATATATGCCACAGACATATTAGGTCTGTGTATATGCCAAATCCGAGAATGTATTTTAATATCCCGTACCTGATTCATTATTTCGATTTTAAATGTATATATATTACTTTAAACTGCTATGTATATGGGACTTGTACTATATCGTTGTCCAGTATATGTACTAACCCAATCGATTAAATGATTTGTCAGTCTAATTCAAGGAAATTTTTAATTACTCCAAAAGTAGGTATTGCATTAGCAACAGTGTAGCTTTCAACACAGTCAACCAAAAGCACGCTCCAAAACAAACAAAAATTACAATATTAATAAGCAAGGCATGTGACTTCACTATCACAAACGGGTTGTCAATAGGGCTCCCGCCTTGGAACGGTCAGTGGCAAAAATGCCATTGGGGGTTTAAACCAGGTTCTAGGGTGCACAAAGCCTCACTATTACCCTGTTGTCACCCCAATAAAAGTGGACAGTGTAAATAAACATATTCCCGCCAGTTAATATTCTCTAACAAACAAGGCAGCATTAATACGCAATCTAGGTATAACAATAGATGATCATGTTTATATGAATATAAAAACAAAAGCCAAGAAAGCCACGAAGCTCAGTGGCATGGTAGAAGCCAGAGCAATAACAGACCAAACCATTAAGGATACGACAAGACAATATTTAAGATAAAAATGTCGACCGGATATATCCAAAAGTAGTTTTATATAAAAGAATGGTAATCATTCCTTTTCTCAATGCCGTGTTCTGTTACTTTTGGACTGTAGCTGTACATTCTGGACATGTAACTGGTATCTTGAATGCATCTCAAAATGCTTTTGATCGTTTAGATATAGTGGAAGTAGACTGAGTATGAATGAGTGAGAGGCTGAGGAAATGTAAACAATTGTCCGAGGGGTTTGTGAACTAAACTTGCAATATTATATATTCTGTGATGAATTATAGAAATTTCCCAGTTTGAGAAAATCTATAACATATCCCTTCATCTACTGTGCTATCTCGCCTAGTGCGCAAGATAGCACAGTAGCCAAATGTTATGAACTAAACGATAGACGTCACGATATCACGTCACGAATTGACGTCATAATATTACTCCGCGCTGTCTCCAAAGGAGTGACAGAAGAAGGAATACTTGTGTCAAAAGACGATTGGAAAGAGATTCATCACAGAATATATATTATATAGTTTAATTAACATTTTTGTCGTGATACGGAAAATAATTCACTCGTGAGAAATATTCTTGCGATATAGAAACTCGTGCGAAAACGCACTCGTTTCTATATCGCAAGAATCTTTCTCACTCGGGAATTATTTCCCGTATCACTTCAACAATGTTAATTAAACTCTATATATCTTATAAGTAAAACCAGGGAGTACGTTATAGGGAGGAGAAACGGGTTCATAAACGCTCTAGTTTATCGATTTATGCTGTCGCGTAAGAACGCCGCCATTTACTATTTTATCGATACAGGTAAATCGATCGTAAGCGCGTTACATTTGAAAAGTTAAAATTTCAGCCAACATCTCAAATTAGGCTGTGTTTACAGCCCCTTTTTACGGCTTTCTGTTATAATCAACATCACGAAATTACATTATTGACAAAGATAAATATGTCTACTATTCACTTTTTGTTATTATTAATGCCTAATATAACCCATACTTCGTATCTCGTTTGCAATAGCTCCACACCATTTTTAATTCTATAAAATTAAAAATTAGCTGATATCTCAAAAGGCACATTTTCATCCCCTCTTTTTAGGCTTTGTCTTATAATCACCACCATGAAATTACCTTCTTGACAAAGATAAATATGTCTACTATTCACTTTTTGTTATTATTAATGCCTAAATAACCCGTAGTCTCGTATCTCGTTTGCAATAGCTATACACTGTCACCAGTTTTTATTTGGCGCAGAGTGGCGCCATCTTTGTTACACGGAACAGTCTGGTAAAATGTGCTTTTAAACATGCAAACAAATACACGCTCTGTATCAGAGGACACAATGTGCATAAATAATACTTATGTTTACATTTGGCACCTTTATTGAGTTTGTAAGTGTAATAATTTATAAGAATTTGCTGTTTTTCACCCACTCGCGAAACAACCGGAAGTAGTCATTTTCACGGAGTAGTGAAACACATGCGCGACAACATAAATCGGCAAAACGAGCCCGTTTCTCCTCCCTATAACGTACTCCCTAGTAAAACATACCCATACTTCTTGTCGATTGCTACTAGCAAACATGTTTGGCTTCATGCTCAACCCGGGGATAGAGTGAGTGAACGGTAGCAAGCATGTTTTACTACCGATCATGAACAGTCTCAATCAAACCGAAACTGCAATATTATTTGTATTTATCGTGTTCGGCGATTTCCAAATGTCTCCCTTCATACTCTTTTCATGACGCCGTAAGTTTCACAAGGTTTGTGCTGCCTACACGTTTTATTAAACCTAGTTAGACGACAAGGAAACGCAATGGAAAAATCGTGATTGTATTTAAAAGATAATGAAACCTTAAACAGTGTTAATGGTGACTGTAATTTGGTTATGGCTTCCTCGTACGTGCTTTTTTCATCATTTCATCGGCTGTTTCCAAAGGTCCACTCTCATACTCTTGTTATACACGCCATCAGGCATAAATATTAAAACCTGACAAATGCATGGTATATCACGGATTCATTATTATGGTAATATTGTAAATGATGTATATGATGGCTTCATTATATATAATGATTGCAATTTAGTGAAAAATTAAACAACAAAGTTGTTTACTACGTCTATTATTCTAGACAATGCCACGATGTAAACAACAAAACGTGCTGCTACTTCAGTAAACAAATATTTTGTTAAACAAAATTTATTTATGAGTCAGTATCTCCCCATTCTTGAAATTGACAAAACGAAATTAACATCTCCCATGTGTTATGTTAAAGATATAAGGTTTTGATAATAAGACAACACGGCGGATGTACTTGGTAAGGAGTGTTTAGTAATATTGAATCTGCGACAATATATATACAGTCGAACCTCGAACATTATTGCAGTTTTTCTTGTATTTTCAGTGTAACAATTACATGTTATATATCCGTTATGAGGTTTAAACAAACATTCATGAACTTAAAAACATACCGAGAACGATACATCACGTACATAAGTAACACTATTTCGGGTGGTACACAAATTCGGATAGATATTTTGGTCTTTACCGTTACCTCGATGCCTCGAAGCCACCGATAGCTCGAACATATCCCTATGGTCCCGCGGACTTCGAGCTATCGAGGTTCGACTGTACTTATTTTTTTAAAAATGTGTGTAAACAAATTTTATTTTTTTAGCGGGTCATCGAAAAATGAAGTGTTGTCATCAGCTCACAAATGTCAGCAAATGGGAAGGATCTCCATAAGCATTTTTTTTCGTTCCCATCCATTTATTATTCTCTGTAATATATGTATACTACGTTGTCTTTCAAATAAGATATGTTTATACCAAACGTCAACAAACCTAATTCATTAGACACTGGTTAATTGTCGTAGATTAAAAGTGTGTGTTCTGTAAAATACTTAACCATCATGTAGTTTGACTTCTAGTGTCATACTGCCATAAGACAATGATACGTCTCTCGTAAACATATATTTTCGAACAATGATACGTCCTTCGTAAACATGTCGTTTCCAAAAATGATGCGTCCATCGTAAACATATCGTTTCCAAAAATGATGCGTCCATCGTAAACATATCGCTTCCAAAAATGATGCGTCCCACGTAAATATATCGTTTCCGAAACATGTATTTCTTTTACACTTTATATTATCTCTCATGAACAGACGCAATAAAACCGAGTCTGCTACTTTTATCTCTTGTGTGTGTGTGTTGCTTCAAAGGAATTCCCTTTTTAATTACGATTTGCATGAATCAATCTTTTTATTGGCTGTATGAATGTTCAGAGCGGCAATAAACCAATAGAAACATTGAACGCATTTGTTTTTACTACAAATCAGTATTGATATATTTTTGGTGGTTATTTTGGGGATCGTCGAATCCAATCTCTAAAGTGGAAGACCATTTAAGCCGGTTCCAGGTTGCACTTTAAATTACCTCTCACGAACACACTAATAAAACCTAGTCTGCTACTTGTCCTTCTTGTTTGTGTTCGTTTCTTCCAATATACCAAACTATCTATAGTATTTATCAATACATCATAACGGAAACATCGTATTGAAAACGACATTTAATTTAAAACATTAGTATATTTAAAAGCGTGTATTATGAGTGCTTTGTTGTTGACTTCCTCTATCGTCCCCACTCCACCCCCCTATATAGTTTGGTCTCATCGAGTTGGTTGATTTAAACATCGAGATGTTGTTTAAATCAACCAACGAGATAACACCATACTCTGTTTGTTTTACAGCATGTCCATTTTAGCTGTCTGTCAAACTCTAACTTCCAATAACTAATAGTTTTACACCATTTATTATGACGGTGTTATTTTCAATTAAACGATTTACACCTAAGCAAATACAAAGAGAATTTCAGTTAACAAGCTACAAATATCGATATTCGTGCCGTCGTTTTTGAAGATAAAAGCTAACAATGATGTTGTGAACTTTTCTATCAACACTGGTAAATGAAACAATTTAAACTGGATATGATACGCCTCTAGTTAATTAAAGCTGTACAGTCCCTATTTTAACTGGTAATAACTCATGAATATGAATGAGTCACGTGTGAAGTAGTTTCAAATCGACGAAAACCCCCAAAAGTCGGTATATAAGGAGAAATCGATACGTAAAATTTCACATTTAATTTTTTAAGGTAGCGCCGTGGTGTAATGGTTAGCATCGCGGCTTAGTAACCCAGGGATCGTGCGTTCAATCCCAGCCAGGACCGAATTTGGGTTAATTAACGAAATATTTCATAAAAGTATTTCCTACCTTACCAGTCCTTCGGATGAGACTTTAAACCGAGGTCTGCTCGCTAAAATGCTTCGTGCAATACAGCGAGGATAAATAAACGCTTATACACACACAATTTCACATTTTTATTAAGCCTCCGTACAGGTAACATCGATAAATATACGGCTCCAGAATATATGTGATAAAAAAATAGTTGCCCGGAATGGGATTTGAACCACAGCCTTGCACTTGTAAGATTTGAAAGTTGTACGCTGAACCTCTAGACCACTGCTATTTATTTGTATTTTGTAGCATTTTTAACACTAAATAGGCATTACGTAATAACAAGAGCGCGCACACAAACTCATCAAGCGCTAAATAACAAGTCGATATATGGTTGATTAGTTTCATATTGATAAGATACAGTATTACACCAAGCAATGTTAATTTACACGTGCGACAATATGGACTGCATATTTATTGATCCATCTTTAGTTGCGTTCAAATATGTTACGTTATTTTGCCTCATAATATATGGTAGTTAGTATACTATTTTCTCAAGTAGCGTTGTAGTTCAGTGGATGCAGCACAGGACTTGAAATCAGAAGGTCGTGTGTTCGAGCCCCGAAAGAAGCTAACTTTTTTTTTCTGTAAAAGTTACTGTTACCTGTGTATAGGTACGATGTGCACTGGTCGATGTATATACAGTAAATGATTTCATGCGCTATATTTGCTCTGTTAAATACCCGATTTCGACATGAGCTGGTGAACATGAAGTTACAAATAAAGACACGCCTACAAAGAAGAAATCGATTGATATAGGGACTCTGTAGCTTTAACATATTGGTAATAAGATTATCCCCTCTAGGCGCTAATATATCTCATTTCAGCTTAAAATGTAACGGTAATATTCACCAAAATGGAACCATAAATTTCAATTACTTTCAATTACATACGTCTTTGGGGAACTGTCATTTGCATTCTACATTATTTATATTATCATATTTTAGTTTCATTTGTTTTCTTCTTCAAATTGCATTTACGTGGAAATGGCCACATTTCGGTATAGTATTTCTTTCAAACGCATTTTCTTATTGTATGTTTGTTTATGGTACGGACCACGTAATGAAATGGAAATGTGCGGTTTAATTTCGCTTTCATAGTATTTTTTCTCATCTGTATATTCTTCGTACTTAGTGCAAAATGGCAAAAGCATGAACGTGCGTATTGTCACAAGTTAAAATACACCAAAGAATTAAAATATATGAAAAAAATACCAATATTCGTATCGTCTCTTTTTAAGGAAACACCAACCATGATATTGAGAGCTTTTTCTATCAAAGCTGGTAAATGAAACAATTTAAACAAGATATGATACGTCTCAAGTAAATATATCGTTCATTATGTGATTCTCTCTGGGGGTTAAAATGAAACGGTAATATACGCCAATATGGATCCATACATTTTAATTACATACGTCTTTGGTGAACCGTTACTTGCATTCTACACTAGTTATATTATCAATATTACATACGTCTTTGGTGAACCGTTACTTGCATTCTACACTAGTTATATTATCAATATTACATACGTCTTTGGTGAACCGTTACTTGCATTCTACACTAGTTATATTATCAATATTACATACGTCTTTGGTGAACCGTTACTTGCATTCTACACTAGTTATATTATCAATATTACATACGTCTTTGGTGAACCGTTACTTGCATTCTACACTAGTTATATTATCAATTACATACGTGTTTGGGGAACCGTTACTTGCATTCTACACTATTTATATTATCAATATTACATACGTGTTTGGGGAACCGTTACTTGCATTCTACACTAGTTATATTATCAATATTACATACGTCTTTGGTGAACCGTTACTTGCATTCTACACTATTTATATTATCAATTGGTCTGAGCATATTTTAGTTTGAAATTAATATATTCTCTTCAAATTGCATACGTGAAAGAGGCAACAGTTCGGTATTTTCTTTCTTTCAAAGCCATTTTCTTATTGTACATATGTTTTTTTATGGTATGTGTTTGCATTTGTATTATATGTCATCTCTGAAATAATATAGTTTTAAATCAAATTGCAAAGATGGATTCTATAAGTGTAAACTTGTAAGAATCGGTAATTTACAACCTTTCTACGATGAGTTAATGATCTTATTACATGAAATAGAGACTGTGATGCTAGATTAATGAAAATATGTACGTAGCAACGTTCATAGCATTGCATATATGTGTTCAGTAAGCCTGATCGGTAGATATATGTTCAGTTAAGCCTGATCGGTAGATATATGTTCAGTAAGGCTGATCGGTAGATATATGTTCAGTAAGCCTGATCGGTAGATATATGTTCAATAAGCCTGGTCGGTAGATATATGTTCAGTAAGCCTGATCGGTAGATATATGTTCAGTAAGCATGATCGGTAGATATATGTTCAGTAAGCCTGATCGGTAGATATACACTCCGAACTGGAAGTATAAGCCTTCCTCAAAGTAGTTGCAACATCAATATTATTACAATTTTCTGATAAATACATCCATTGCACAAACGACATAAACAGTCCAAAGGAT
The DNA here is from genome assembly GCA_037043455.1 of Cyrtodaria siliqua. Lineage (NCBI taxonomy): Eukaryota > Metazoa > Mollusca > Bivalvia > Adapedonta > Hiatellidae > Cyrtodaria > Cyrtodaria siliqua. The sequence goes on from JAWPHD010012211.1 coordinate 10,077, forward strand.
TCTAGATAAGGGAATTACGTTTTCTCTTTTTTGAATGCTTCGTGCAAAATGGCAAAATCATGGTCGTGCGTATTGTCGGACCAAAAAACATGTATGAAAAATACTAATATTCGTGCCGCACGTCTTTTTTTAAAGAAAACACCAACCATGATATTGAGAGTTGTTTCCATCAAATCTGTCATTTGCATTCTACACTATTTAGATTCTCAATTGGCAACTGTTTTGATCATATTTTAGTTTCATCTTCTTCTTTAAATTGCATTTCCCTGGAAATGGCCACTATACGAGTTTACTTTCGTTCAAACCCATTTTCTTATTATGTGTTAGTTTGATATTCGTTGCCTTTGTTTTATATGTCATCTTTGAATTAATATAGTTTTAGACCAAATTGCAAAGACACGGGGTTCTTTGCCTAGTATTACTTGGAGGCTTGTATATTATATGTGTTTTTATTGTTTTTGAAGTTACACTTGTGTTACTATCTTAGGTGTTACACTGTATCCTAGTGTTACACTGTATCCCAGTAGGCTTATCCAATTAGTCGATACTGCTGTTAAAGTTCTCCGGCCATGTTTTGTTTCATGAACATGTTTATGTTTATTTAAATCGAAATCAATACACACACTATATATTTACAATTCACACATTGCAATATCTGTGAAAGCAAGAATAATTTTATTTGATGACGTAGAAAACGTTGAACAGGTAAATTAATCCACAGGTAAATGTATTTATCAATTATCTGGCAATAGTTGTGCAGCTATACAGTTCAGATTTACCTCATTTCCCCGTGCAGCCACGCAGTGGTAAAAGTAGTATCCTAAGTCATGCATATAATACTTATATTTACATACAACTTAGTAGCGGTTTTAAATAATGTTTTCTCTCCGGAACTATCAAGAAATGTTCATATGATGTTTAAGAGTTAAATTTGTTAATTGATATTACTACAAAAAGGATGGCCATTCATCTTTAATTCAGTTCATACTCGTTATTATTGTAGCTCTATTTAAATAATCGAACTTGCGTACAGCTCCGATGACGTGTAAGAACCCGCGAGCAAAAACGTATTTTATTGCATAGAATAAATGCAATAAATTAATTGTAAAAAAATCGACATTGTTGATTATTATGAAAATATAGTTCCAACTACTATGACAAGTGTCATATGCAGTTCAATGGTATATTTGAAATGTTCTGCTGTGTACAATCAGACACAAGTGTTTAGTGTAGGAAGCACCTTCTAAAGGTAATAGCTCTGAAAACGATGTTCCATTTTGCTTCACTTATACATAAAAAATATTGTTATTTTACTTAGTGTTTGCCCTACTTTTTCCTCCAATCAGACGGTGAGGTATTTTAAAAAAATGACGACCTTATTCATGTAAATTTCTAACGATCACTAATTTTAACCATTTAATCATTAAGTAATCGCTTACTAAATGGCACGCGCCTGTTTGGACACAAGGCGGCGGATTTAGTGGAAGCGCGAACGTGTTAAGAGGCGTTGTTTCGTAGAAGCGCGGGGGGAAAAGTAGGGCAAACACTAAGTCATTTAGAGGCTAAGAAGTGAAATTTTAACAATTAAGAAACCCCGGTCAGTCGCTGCGCTTCTTGCTTTAGGGTTTCTTAATTGTTAAAATTTCACTTCATAGCCTCTAACTAATACTTATACTGTCTATTAATGCTGCCTTGTTTGTTAGAGTATATATCATGGCAGGGGTTTCTTTATTTACATTGTATTGTTTTATTGGGAGGATAAAAGGGTAAGAGTGAGGTTTGGTGCACCCTAGAACCTGGTTTAAACACAGCGACTTTTTTGCCGCTGACCGTTCCCTATTGTCAACACGTGTTTGTTTGTGAAATTCTACATTTCCTATACGACGTTTATATCTACTTCCCGTAATAGATAGATAGATAGATAGATAGATACTTTATTGACTTAAACTTTTACAGTTTCTCATCATTACATACATAATTTGTAATACATAATTATAATCACATGACAGGTTACACATACTTCTACACACTCACTTATAGTTCAATTTTCAATACTCCTTAATTAATCATAGATCATATAAATCACACATTTTAATCAATAATCCAAGGATATCAAAAAACAAAAGGAATTATATATAAAATAACAATTTATGTGAGGATGTACTTGAATATATTTTAAGAAATAATATTTGGAATAGAACATCTGACAGTAAACGCCTCTGACAAATATTTACTTAAATTAAAAAGTTCTTTCTTCTTTGAAGATTGTAGAAGTGTTATAAATTTAAACATATTTGGCCTTTGTATGTAATATTTTCTGATATATTTCTTTCTAATATCATTATAAGCTGTACAAATTAAAACAAAGTGAAATTCGTCTTCAATATCAGTTGAATTACATATTTGACAAACTCTTTCATTTCTTTCAATCCTCTGTCTTGCATAACGACCTGTCTCAATTCTTAAGCTATGTGAAGATAAACGTAATTTAGTAAAAACACTTCGTAATCTTTTTGTACATAAAATATTCAGATAGTTTTCATATCCAAAATTATCTTTAACATGTCTATACAAACTTGATAATACTCTATTTTCTTGTAGATCAGTGTTCCATTTTTGAATAAAACAATCCACCAACCTCTGTTTAAAGCTATATATAAAATGTTGATGGTTCACCCTTAAAGGATCATCCCATATATACATAAAGCCATACGTATTAAGCAGAGATTTTACATTGGATAACCAATTGTTTAAACCACTTTCACAATCAGATAATGAAGATTTATAAATAGATGATAAAATTATATTTTCTGTTTTAACTAATTTCAACCAATATCTAACTATTCTAGTATATCTTGTGATAAATAAAGGATAACGCGCCAAATACATAGAGGAAATTTGTTTGTTTTGAGTGAATATAGGATTTATTTTCATCGAGAAGTGAGAAAACTTATATTTTCACGAGTGATTTAACCTGGAAAATTAAGCAGAAAAAGTCTAATATGCCAAAAAATGACGTCAATAACGTCAACAACGTAAACAACGTCAAAAGTTGCAAGACGTCATTTTGAGTGAAAATATCTTTCACAGCTGAAATATGAACAATGAAAATGTGTTTGTTTTAATCATAAACTCCACTATTTCACTGGAAAGCATATAATAAATAGAGGATCTTACATGAGTACTCATTCATTATTGAATTTATTTTAACGAGTTGGCAAAATGATATAATGCGAGGCTCTTTATTGAATTTATTAAACGAGTTGGCAAAATGATATAGTGCGAGGCTCTTGCCGAGCATTATATCATTATTGCTAACGAGTTTAATAAATTCAATAATGAATGAGAACGAATGTTAGACTCTATTTATAACTTATAACGTCACATTACGTCAGAAAACGCACATTAACGTGACGCCCATGACGTCATTACGTTATGTTATACCACTAGTGGAATATCGAAAATATTGAATGGTGTTATTACACTCCCACACCACATGTTATGTGATAAAGCATCATATTTTGATGATGTGCGTTATTGGTCAAGCTGATAATGACAAGGCCATCATGCCAGTTAGGGCAGTAAGAAATCATGAGTGTGACACATCCCTGTCACCTGTAACTCAAAAGTAGCAAATAGTTACACATTTAAAGAAATAAACAAGAACCCAATAACACAGAGCTATGTTTGTACGAATGTTCCTATCGTGACGTACAAGGGAGAAAACTGTTTAAGGAGACCTGAAACTGCTTAATTGCGTAAACACTATGAATGCATTCAAAAGATCAAAATTAAATCGTTCCGTGAACATAACTTATTTTTCAAAATATCAGTACCATTTGTTTCAATAATATGCCGGACGTGTTCGACAATGAGCTAAGTCGACTCGTGCACAATATGTTCTTGGTGTGTTTTAACATTTCGGCTAGTGAACGCGGTATCTTCAGTGTTTTCACATAAGATTAGCTAAGGATCTCTTTCGAAACAGTCTTGGACAAGTACCTAAATAAAAATTGGTTAATTGCCATAATTTACCATTTTTTAATAAGACCCGCGCTATTCCTCGGGCGCTATTTTGTCTACTGTTGAAAAAAGAAACTTTAGATGTAAATGATATTCAGATATGACCTAAAATTGCAATGTTATCATAAGGTCAATCAAAACTTAAATAATAAAAGCCATGCGGTTCTTACGGATGGCAGGAGGTTTACAGTACTGGTTCTATCAACGAATACGTGAGTGGCTTTCCTCCGGCACTAAAATCCGACAGTCAAACATAGCATAAATCGTGCTGAATATTGACTTATACACCGTTTAATCATTTAATAAATATCCTACAATAGCTATGTTCCAAGTGCGCAGTCAGTTGTTTTCAGAATAGGTAACTAGGTCACAGTGAGGTCAGTGGTCTTATTTCAGGTCACTGACCTTACTGTGACCTAGTTACTTATTGTGTCATGTTTATTTTCTAAAACAAAATCAAAACAGTCTTCACTCACCAGGTGATTTTTGTTCTTGATACTAGGCAAAACTAGTTTCGACCTCTTTTTTATTTTGAAGATGCTTAAAAAACTAAAAAGTGTATTGCTTCAATTGATACTGCCTTCCGGGAGGTATTTCATATTGTTTGGTAATTGTATGCTCCTGTCAACTTCACCATGTGTTGCTGCATCATGAGTGTTCAGCATCATTAATCCGACAGGAAAAACAATAATAACGGCGCACCTTTCTATAATATCCGTGCAAAGCATAATTAAATGTACCATAAAAACAAACAACAAAGCATGGTTGTATATAATAAATCATCACACGCTATATAAAAAACAACTAAATTATCTACCTGAAGTGGGTGTGTGAGTAATAGCGAATATAACGACGTTAGTGAATTAAACGTGACGCGAATGTGATCATGTAAAGGCTTGCCCATATGAATCAAATCCAAGCGTCTGGAGGTGTGAAGAGTCACAGGTCCAATGGGAAACTCCTCAAACCATCAGAACTCAAAACAAAAAATCAGGACAAATCGAATTGCTTTTTTCCATGACAAATGTCTACAACAGTTCTTCTGAAAAGATTAGAAGTGTGCCGAGATTCTGGTATCGTTTCCGTTGACTGATACAGATGCACATTCTATTGAAGATTAACAGAACGGTAGGAAGACACTAAATGTATAAATAGACAAAAAGGGAAACTTCATCATCTTATCGACGAACTAAATGTGGATGGTCAAAACTACTATAATAAAAAAGTATTAAAGACATTTTTTTCCGGTTACAATTTTGTTTCTGCACAAAGGGTCAATACGCATGTATTTACAATCAAGCGTCGAAGATGATCACGACTTCAACATACTGTTTTCTCGAGCCGACTCAGCGAAAGGTGAAGGGTACATAAAGTTTTGGTTCGCTCTCAAAACTTGACGGTATACCTATCTCATGTCATTTCCATTCTTAAACGTAATGCTGTCGGCCGTAATCGTGGGCGTGAATGAGAAGCTATTTTGTTGTTCTGACCCGTTTGTTATAACTCAAGGGGAGAGTATATTATCTGACAGCTTACACAATGTGCTACTATCCTTTGCATCGGTTAGATATTACCAATAAATATGTAATAATATAAAACGGTTAAGAATTCTTCCGTTGACTAGACCTTTACTTGACACGGACAGACAATCTCCACGCAGAGTTATCGTTCCTTGTACTCACATATATCTCCGCTAACTACTAAATTACAAGATTTTGGTAAAACCTGTTAAATTGGAATATTTTGCCTGAAATTTATTTACTTCTTCTGTAAATATAATTTTCAGAATATCTGCAAATTAGATGTTGCAAGATTTGAAATAATGCAAGAAAACAATTTAGTTTTAATCGGGACTATTTTACTACAAAAATAATACGTACGAGTGGGGTTCAATATATTCTGTCACTGGTATTCGTAACTAACGGATACTGGAAATATAAAAAAACTTCTTATTACAATCCTTCAAAGTATTTCCCCTGAACAGATACACACTTTCGGAGTCGCGCTATCCATGACGTAAACGCAGCAAAGTAGTCTCCCCTTGGTATACTGTTGATACACTGAAATATTCCGGCACCAAGGGCACTTCTGGAAGCATAGCGTCTACCAGAGAGGATTTTCTTCAGCAAAGGGAATAGGAAAAAGTCATAGGGACTAAGGTCGGGAGAATAAGGTGGGTGTTCAAGCTGCTGTACCACTTGTTCTTGCTCCAAGAAAGACTGCGCAATTTTAGCTTTGTGAGCTGAGGCATTGTCATGAATCAGCTGGATGCCATTCAAAACGTTACTTAGGCGTTTTTTCTTGTAATTATTTTGACTGCTTTGAGAACTTTGTCCTTGTAAAATTTGGCCGTGGGTTTTTTCCCTGTTTGCATGGAATTTGTACCACAGGGCCACTGGAATTAAAGAAAATTGCATACAAAACCTTTTTAGCGCTTTTTTTTCGTTTTGCAATAACCGGTTTTGCCTGATTTTTACCCAACCATTGTTTATTGTTCATCCGCCGCTGAGGCTCAAAATAGTACACCCACGTTTTATCTCCAGTGAGCAACTCAGAAATTTTTCTAGGATGACAATTTTCATTTTTTTTAAGAAGATTTTTAGCACATTTTAAGCGTTTGACCTTTTGTTCAGTTGACAGCAAATGGGGGACCCATCTAGCACAAAGCTTCTTTAATTTCAAACCGTTGGTCAAAATGTGATGAGTTGTGCCTTCTGAGATGCCAAGACTATTAGCTATCATAGAAATGGTATATCGCCCATCTTCGTCTACCATGACCTTCACAGCATCAATGTTCTCCTTTGTTGCTGCAACAACAGGCCTGCCGGGACGGTTTCGGTCTTTAATGCTAAGTTTACCCCTTTTAAATGTCTTAGCCCAACGAAAAACCGTTCTCAATGTAACGGCAGAACTGCCATGTACACGACACAGTTCAGCATAAATCTCTTTTGCGGGTACTTTTAAAGCAACCCTGGCTTTAATGTAAGCCCTAATTTCAATTTTTTCTTCACTTTTCATGATAGCATTGACTGTACATGAGTGCGCATAATTCAACCATAGAACGGCAGAACTGCCATGAACACGACACAGTTCAGCATAAATCTCTTTTGTGGGTACTTTTAAAGCAACCCTGGCTTTAATGTAAGCCCTAATTTCAATTTTTTCTTCACTTTTCATGATAGCATTGACTGTACATGAGTGCGCATAATTCAACCATAGATATCTCCGTCAATTGTTATTGGATTAAACCGCTATTTTGTATGTACGTAATTAGTGATGCTCGAGTTTTCAGTGCGGTAATGTAAGGCGGTTTCTACGGAAGCGCATTAGTGACAGAATATATTGAATGCCCCTCGTACTTAGGTCTCCTCGATCGAAACGCATATTGAAACATTTCAAACCGAAGCTCGATAGCAGAAAAAAACTTTAAAAAATTAACTCATTGAAATAAAAATTGAAATTATTTGATATAGGTCTATATTTTATCTTTGCAGATCACGCAAAAGGATTTATTATAAACATCGTCATAACTTTTTTGAATAATCACGTGACCTAACCGTTCGCTCTACTTTCTTTGACGTTGACAAAGTCAAATGAGGAACGAGTGTACTCTGGGTAGAGATTGCCGGACAGACTCTAAAGTGCAATACCGGATGTGCAAACGTATCAACGGCTCGTGTATTTTGCGTCTCAGTTTTTATCCGATTTTTTATTATTTCTAAATGTCATTGTTCTGCGTCCAGCAAGTAGACATATAATTGATAATATGATTACTTTGAAATGTGGCTGCCATTGTAATCGAAAATTAGTTGTTTTTGACACAGGGGCCTCGAAAATGGATGGTCTTAATCGGATTTAATATAACAAATTAGACTGCACTGTCAGCAGGGACAACGCAAGTTGCATCAATATTAGATTATTAGGATTTATATAACTGAATTAGTGCGAGTTATGTCTTATTGTATTGCTATAGTTTTGCATTAATTTTACGAGTGCCAGTCTATGTATTGAATTCAGTTTTTATTTCCGGTTAGGTACTCTGCTCAAAAGCGGAACGCTCAATGAAGCTCAATGAAGCTCAGTGAAGCTATAGTTTTGCATTAATTTTACGAGTGCCAGTCTGTTTATTTATTTCCAGTTAGGGACTATGCTCAAAAGCGGAACGCTCAATGAAGCTCACTTAAGCTCAGTGAAGCTGCACCAATACCAGGTTTAACGTAGTTGATTGATTGTTTGAATGGCGTTTTACGCAATCAATTTTTAGCACATGTTAGGCTATATGTGACCGTCGATTTACTTGATAGAGGCAGAACTTCCCATTTTCCTGGTTAGAACACACACACTAGACTTACCTGTGTGTGTGTGTGTTTAGTTCTAAGGAGTATAGTCTCTCTGCATTTTAACCAATAGGACATCTTAAAGGTATAAGTACACTAGAGTCTGAACTGTAGACATACCTGCTGTTTGTGTGTGTAGTTCTAAGGAGTATAGTCCCTCTGTCAAGCATCCTAAAGGTATAGGTACAATATAGTCTGACCTGTAGACATGTTTTGTACTGTAAATTATCGCTGTTATGAAATAAAACGAGACCGCTGGTATATATGTGTATGCTGTTTTTGGCTTATTTATAAGATTTAACATTTCACGAGTTCATTTCCTGCCGTATTGGTCGTGTAACCAATCCATGCCAAAGAAAGTGAGTTGCAAAACAATAGAGAGTAATTGGTCCGCAGAATATAGACAGCGAAGTATTAATGTTCGACTGCAACACTCCATTTGATAAATCTTCAACATATCGTGCCTGATGTTAATTACAGCTACTATCTCACATTGTATCCAATTTTCATCTTTTATCGGTGTCCATCGAGCAGGCTTGTGACAGGATTGCTTAGAAATGTAATTGTAAATTAGTTGTTTGCGTGGCCTGTGCTTTAATAACGGATGGACGTAATCTATAATCTATTTAGATTCCAGTGCCAATGCATTGTTTTTTCAATTAGGTATGTTTTTATTACAATTAACCGAATACGTCACGAATTTCGTAAAATGACATTCTGTTTTAAGCTTATTTCCAATAAAATGCAGCCCATTTAAGCATTTTGCATACTGTTAACTGATCGTATGGCCTGGCAAATGCATACCTATATATGATATAAATTATATAGCATATTTCCAACTCACGAGTTAATCCTAAAGTTCTTTTAAAGAAACTAATCCGCCAAAACACGGCAAAATTACACTACAAAACTGTTTATCAAAACTCAATTCAGGGGTTCAGGTCATATAATAATGTGTATGTGCCGATTAGAAGTAAAAACACGGGTTCTTAAAATATCTGAGAATGAATATGCGTAAAATGAATTGGTAAATCTTAATTCTACGCTCCAGTTTTGGGGTTTAACCTGGCTGGCTAAAGCCGTTTATATTGTGCCTATAGAGTTTGCATTCTCAAAATATGTAAGTCACATAATTTTATACCTCGTCGTCAGTAGGTTTAAGAGTACATATGTATTAAACGCCATGACTGTCTTATGATGTTGCCGATTTATAATATATTCAATGGATTTCCCTTTATATGTGGTAGATCTTTTACATGATATGCAGTGCATTTTTAATTATATATGGGAAATAAATATTTATATGTGGTAGAAAAGTATTTATATGCAGTAGAGTAATCATTATATGTAGTGCATTTATTATTATATGCAGTAGTTTATCTAATATATGAGGTCATTTGAACATTATATTATTGTGTGGCACATTGTGTGCCTTTCAATAGCTGTCTGCCGGAGAAGCGGGTTGCATACGTACATATTGGAGCCTCAGACTCCCTCTTTGTCATACAGGATACCTTGGTGGAGTATTGTACCTCTATATGGTACCCGCCAAAATACCCTGTCTCGGTAAATTACACGCCGGAGTAATTCTCCAAAGTACACTACATATTATAATAGCGTAAATGAGTCTCCATGCCCCTTCCATAATAAAGTTAGAATGTTGACAACCTGTTAAAAACTGAAACCTGGTTAGAACTGGGAAACTTACTTTATCATGCAAATAAACATGTCTGCTATTAAACATCAACAAGGAAATAGGAGGTTGAATATCTTCTAAGAAACATTTCTTCAGCTGTATACTAACACCGGGTCAAAGGTCAATGCTATTTTTACCCCTTGTCTACTTTCGCTTCTAAAATGTATATCAAAAACTGTCAAATACATGAATGAGCTGCATTTTCAAATATCAACAACATGTCCAGAATACCAAACAATAACAGGAAACTGCACTAAAAAAAGACTTTAAAGTAAAACAGATTATCACTCTTTAACAGTTATAGGACAGTCCCGAGATTCCTCTGTTTATTGAGAATCTCTATAATTCATTCATGTAATTAACTGACCCCAGAGCAATAAAATACCCATTTTTGCACAGCAGGGCATCAATTATCTGACAGCAGATAGGCACATTTAAAAAATTAAAAATAAGTTGGTGTAACAAAATGCTATCTGCAAATAGAGATAAGGCAGTGATATATACTTCTAACATTTACTTCTGCATGGACAAAGTTTTAGTTCATTAACTGGCATGTTAGGTAATTATTGCCACTTGATTGACCTCATGCTGGGTATACCGACACCAAACTGATTATAATGTAACTTGAGCTGAGTAGTGACTACTGTATGTTTTCGGGACAGTCCTATAACTGTTTATACAGAACTACTTTCGATACATCAGGCGAGCACATCCGGCTGAATTAAACCTACTGAGTCAGGGAAATAGGAATATCTTGGATAACTAACTGTGTGTCCTGTATGTTAAACAAAAGTTGTCGAAGATCCATCGATTATCTCTGTTGAAGTTAACATCTTTCAATGCATTGTGATTGTAAGTAAATAAAACTGCCTAATGCCTCTCCTACATGACGATTTATTTTATATACAGGAAGAAGACAGAGTTCTTCATTTTGAAGAGTTCATTTCTTTGCTTTCACTCAACACGTGGACGCGTTCAGGCACACTCTATCTATTAGTTGTTTTCCAGCTGAAGATAAACCGAATTCGTAATTGCACAGATATCTGGCAGTCTGTGTCATTCCAAAGTCCTAAATTACGTGTTTTTGACACCAGGGTTTCCATAATGGATGATCGTAATCGGGTTTTTATCGTCGGAATAATTGTTGTTTCTACGACATTGCAGTGCGCTTCATAATGCGATAAGCCGAGAGTCGTGACTTATTAGTGTATTTTATTGCATGCCTGCTTCTAATATGCCGCAAATCGTGCACACGCATTGCTTTGGCTCAATGTATCACATACCACTTTAGGTCATATAATATTAGTGAGGCTTTTAAAGTAATTACCAATGTTTTATTAATTACACGTGCGGCGCAGTCTAATAAAACTACGTCTCTGATTTAAAGCAAGATAACATGTCACGTGAGCTCTCACTGAATTTTACAAAACAGGAAATTGGCGCGTGATGAGCAGTTGAACAAACAAGTGTAAACACTTCCGTTTATGTTCGGCTACAAAAATATACGGAAAATCTGCGACAAACAATTTTTTGACGTTTTGAAGGACGATAACAGTGTGTTCGTTTGTAAACAGGCTTGCTGACCTTGCAAGAATGGTCTGGCCGGTATTTTGGCTCATTGAACAAATAAGGAATAATTCTCATTTTATAATTATATAATATGCCACCAGGCGAAACGCCAATAGTAAGGCCAATAATTTATGAAAAAAAAAAAAAGTAAAGCCAGTAATGATATGTAGTTGTGTCAATAAACATAACTAGCCAATATAATGCTAAACATCCAGACTGGGGGTAATAGTTGCGTTGGTCTATTTATACTCTCCTATACAGAATCCTATCAGACAAGCACATCTGCATGACCTTTAGGGCAAGGATACATGTCTCAAGAGTAAGGTCCAGATGAATGCATGATACCATTTGTGTATCGCCTGCGTAGCTAAGGGATCTTAAAACACTAAGGGATCACTTCGTCCGTCGTCTGCCGTCCGTCACACTTTAACCTGCAACCTAAACTAGGCCATTAATTGAAAACTATGTTCATTAAACGTCATACACATCTTCATCTTAACTCAAGGAATGTTGTTAAACATGGTCAATAACTCTGACTTTCATTTTGACAGAGTAATGCCCCTTTTCATGAAATTTTAACCTGCAGCCTAACCAAGCTCATAACTGGAATTAGCACACGGCAGACGACAAAAGTTTAGAGAAAACAAATCGTTATATTTCTTGCCAAAAAAAGTGTCATTCAGCCATGTATTGACGTTTAATGCTATGTTTCATTGTGGTGATATTCATTTAACGCACTAATTTAGAGGGTTACGAACCCGAAATTACGCTTTCATTTATAGAACTTTGGTTGAATTGTTGGCAAGCTTTTAGTTCATATTAAATACTTATAGGTGTTGGTCTCGAAATGACGTCTTACCTCGGGTTGATATCTTGGTTGATAACTCAAACCAACCACACATTTTAATATTTTATTTGAAGTCAGAATATGCGTATTGTTAACATTAACTGAGATGATAGAGACTTTGTGTGAAGTATTTGTGTATAATATTACCGTCAAATTTGCATTAAATCACCCACTAGTCCAAAAATGAAATAAGATTTGTTCAGTACTAAATCTTTTTGGAAATGGCGTCCATTTTCATGTTAGTCATCAAGAAAGGACAAAATCAGAAGCATTGTTAAATAACTAATTTATTGGGTAAAAGTATTCTCCATCAATTATTTTAGTTAATCACACCTAAATATTAAACAGTACAGCGTTTAGCATAAGGAAAATGGTAGGGAAGATTGTCCCAGTTGTCCCAAATATTAATTAAACCTTCCCGGAAGTAAGAAAATCAAAGTGCTAAAAGCGCTGATGGACTAGGGGCTTTGGAAATTGAACAGTTCTGTTGAGTGTACATGGTGTAAGTGCATTAAGAACATTGTATGCACTGACCTTGCGTTGGATGGTACTACAGTCTGTTTTCTTTCCCGCCAAATGGATTAGTGCTGACCATTGAATAATAATAGGTAACAGAAAAACCATTATAGCGAACAATTGTTATCAATAACGGTGCATTGTTGTTCCTATTTTACTATTGGACTGTCTGTAAGTATCAATTTGGTTTTGTGTTGACAAAACTGGCGGAAAGCGTCTTCTTGGGTTCGAAGGGATCAGATTGTAATTATTTAATTCATACGCATGCACCGGATAAAAATATGGGCCGTATGAGTTATCCTTTTCGGAAAAATACATATAATTTTATTATTGTTTACCTTTTTTTTTTTATTGTGCTATGTATTCCATCATTTATTAATTCGAAGCAACATTATTCATATCTGTACAAAGTCGGATTCGAAAACAAATCTCCACTCGATTAATAGTGATCGCGGGTCATGAACAGTTCAATCTATTGCGTCTGAAATGCCGCTTCTACAGCGTAGTAATACAATTTTTGTAAATTCTGCAATTATAACATTTTGACGAAGACTTTTTTTAAGATTGTCTCCATTAGGTGGACCTCTATTCTTTTTTGCTGAAAAATTACTACTTTTGCTCGGAAGCATTGGTACTTTCGACATTAATATGCAAATGAGCCATCTATCCCAGGTTTGCAAAGCTGGATGTACGGGGCCCAAACGGGGTTTATAATATTTCGAGATAAAATATATCATCTTGTTTCTTGTCTTAGTAGAAAAAAAGTATAGGCCCAAACATCATTTCAATTTTCTTTCCATTTCCCACAGCTTATTTACGATTTAGATGGTATTTGTCTGATCCGGAGAACTATTACTTCTCTACACAAGGCCAGGGCCCCTATGAATATGCATGACAGCTGACGCTCTGTCTGTTAGCGTAGTGATACATTACGTCAGTGACGATCTGTTGCGGCTTCTAGCGTGCTCGAATTTTGTCGCCTGCTAAGGACTAGGGCTTGAAAAGCCCCTAGTCCAAAACTAGGGCTTGAAATGCCCCTAGTCCAAAAATGAAATAAGATTTGTTCAGAACTAAATCTTTTTGGAAATGGCGTCCATTTCGATGTTTGTCATCAAGAAAGGACAAAATCAGAAGCATTGTTAAATAAGTAATTTATTGGGTAAAAGTATTCTCCATCAATTATTTTAGTTAAATAACTGCATTTGAAAAGAAAAAATGAAAAGTCGTTCTGCCCGTTCTTACTTTTTTAAAGTTTTAGAATACGGTTGCGAACAACAGCTCTAATAAATGCCGCGGGGTATGATGTGTTTTGTGAGAAACGCAGAATCCTATGTTCGATCTCACCGACAGCGGGGTCAGGTTATGTGAATTCATTATGGGACAATCCGAAACTATGGAATTTTATTTAGATGTATACGAAATTAGTGGATCATGTTCAAATAAATGAGCGCCATCAATCCAAGCTGCAATCATCATAAAACCACGACTAGCTTGTTTTAAGATTGCTTTTTATAAGTAATTTGTTTATTTCTACTATTATACATTCCATTACTACTACCCATTGGCAAATAACTTGCATTTTATTATGGTTGGTGTTGTTATTGATTTTTTGGGCTTCCAAATTTAAGGAAAACGACGAGAAATTATCAAGTGCCAAGGGAGGTATTTCCGAAAAGAAACGCTGATTTAGTGTGTGATCAATCCTGTTTTGAACTTGTTGGAACTCAGTTTGCAGTAAATAATGTAATAACAAAATGTAATGACGTTCCTTTCCTTTAAATAATGTCAGATCTTTGAGGCCAGTATCGATTATGTGGTGTTAAAACGTTAAAACCAACCTTACGGCCATAATAGTGACATTAAAGCCTCCGTTTCCTGTAGTTAATGTTTTTTCAGGTTCCATAGGGGAATTCAAAGCCTTTATATAACCTTAAGATGAATTTGGTGTTTACCCTACTTTTTAAACCAATCAGATGGCTCAGAATGTAGTAGAGTATGTCCAATACTGGCTACATTTATTCATGAAGAATTTACTACCATCGCTCTTCATGGTTAAGAGCGTGACCTGTATAGACCTATATATCGATAAATCCATGGTAAACACTAAGCCGGATAGAGTCTATGAAGAGAAATATTCACCATTAAGAGAGGTATTTCGGAAAAGAAACGCTGATTTAGTGTGTAATCAATCCTGTTTTGAACTTGCTGGAACTCATTTTGCAGTAAATAATGTAATTACAAAATGTAATGACGTTCCTTTCCTTTAAATAATGTCAGATCTTTGAGGCCAGTATCGATTATGTGGTGTTAAGACGTTAACAGATTTTTAATATCAATGAAAGCTCGGATAAGTTCGAAAACCAGCCAGATCGGACTAGCAACAGCGGAGTTACGGCCCTTGATTTAGTTAAAAATGCTGTATTTTGGATCGCTACGCTCCTTCCCTTTCGGTTTCTTAATGGTGAAGATTTGTCTTCATATCCTCTGTCCTATACTTAAATTACAACTGGATAT
This sequence comes from Cyrtodaria siliqua, assembly GCA_037043455.1. Taxonomy (NCBI): domain Eukaryota; kingdom Metazoa; phylum Mollusca; class Bivalvia; order Adapedonta; family Hiatellidae; genus Cyrtodaria; species Cyrtodaria siliqua. Next base: position 25,579 of record JAWPHD010012211.1, read on the forward strand.
AGATAAATGCTGCTTTTATCAAATTAGTCATTATATCAAGGGACTGTTTTAATGCGTTTTCACATCTGCAGATAGGAGATAATGAAATTAAAATACTAGAAGCGTTTACGACAAATGACCGCAAATCTGATTATAAACTCACTAACAAAGTCTTATTGGAGATAGCTAACGGTTTCGCAAATAATATATAGATGAAGTGGAAAAATAATAGGGAGCGGCCATTGTGAAAAAAAAAAGACTCGGCGGCTATAGCCTTAGGTACACCTACTCCTTAACTGTAGATCACCGTTTTGACGTTTTTGTTGTGTCCTTTGCATGGAAGTCACTTAGGTATCACTTTGTCCGACGTCGTTGATCGTCTGTCCGTCGTCTGTACGTCTTCCGTCTATCACGAACCTTGTGTCGCCTTCTCCTCTGCAATGAATGGTGTATAGGAAACAATGGCAGATACATCGGACCACATTACAGGAGTTATTGCACTTTATAGTTTTAAGTCAAGTCTTAATAATGTAAAATGTTGTGTCGTCTACTCCTCTAAAACAGTTATATAACAGCTAACCTGGCCAAACTAGGTGTGCATGATCACTACTATGATCATATGTATGAAACAATGGCAGATAAACCTAATGAAAAATACAGGAGTTTTACCCTTTATTATTTACTGAAAAGTTTTAATATTGTAAAATGTGTATTGTAAAGTGTGCATTGTAAAATGTGTATTGTAAAGTGTGTATTGTAAAGTGGTGGATTTTGAAAGTACTTCCGTTTATTGCTGTTCACGTTATTACTTTATTCACCATTATTGGGCTCACGTGGTCTAAAAGCTGTGTCTGAAAAAGTGTATAAAGGTGGGGTATATCAATTCGCTGAATTAACTTGTTCAACTGCCAATGACATGTCCATTAACTCTGAATTTCACTTAGACATAGTTATGTCCCTTTCATTACAATTTAACCTGCAATCTAACATGGCTCATAACTTGACAATATGTTGACTTATGGTCAACCAACGTGATATAGTTCTTCCTTATCAATTACTCAATTAAATTTACTATAATTCTGACTTTCATCTTGGCCGATTTATGCGCCATTTTCATAAAAACATTAAACATTAAACTGCAACCTAACCTAGCACATAGTCAATTATTCAATGCAGATTTGTGCCCCATTTCATAAAACTTTAACAATTTAAAAACAAATGTGCTCCTTACTTCATGAAGGATTTCACCCACTGTCTTCACACTTCATAGTTAATTAGAGTGTCCTTGCTGAAATAAGCCGAAACAAATATTGCTTGAACCACCTTTTTTAATTAAAAATAATGTCAACTATTTTTCTGTTCTTCTTTACATTTAATTGTTTACACACCCGTTGACATGCATTTGTTGGGTTTCCAATATAATTACTGTTTTACCATATCATCACTTATTAATTTTGTAAATAATTTCATTTTTCATTTTCATCCGTTTTCTCGCACACTGTCACATGGTTATGTGTCGACGTCCCGTAGAACACCATTCATTCATTCAAGAATCCCACTTGGGAGCTCGACTTGTCAAGTGAGAAAGTGTCGATTCTTACGGATGGCGTTAACATTATTATCTCGATTTATTAATCAAGTATCGTGTTGACTTTAAAATTGCTTGCATACAATTAAAGAAAAGTTAGAGATTTTCTTTATTATTCTACCAAATGTTTAAATATATTGGTGCAATAAAATTAACAGTTGGAAATATGTTTAAACAAGTTATTTTGAATTATTCTAACAATTATTAGTAATGATAACAAATATACAAGTTATATAGAAAAACTAACGGGACGCCGTCAGTTTTAAAAATAAAAAATAAAACATAAAAAAAAAGGATTGCCGCGTCGTGTCCCTTTAAAGGGACAATAAAGGGACACCGGCAATGTACGCTAGTTACGCTAATCACACTACACAATTGGAATATTTGCAAACCATACATTTTTTGGAGCGTCTCCGTGGCCGAATGGTTAACGACGTTACGTTGTAAACATTCGCCTCTCACCGCTGCGGGTTCGAATCCCACTGCGAGCTCGACTTGTCAGTGAGGAAGTGTCAATTCTTACGGATGGCAGGAGGTGTACAATACTGGTTCTACCCAGGAAAAGTGGGTGGTCTACCTCCACCATAAAAAATCGCAAACAATTACCATCATGAAATGAGAACACGGTACAATTTGAGCTTAACAGTTTGTAGTTAGCCACTGGATTTATTTATTCAGTTTCATTTTTACTCTGAAGCAGGTTGTAAATATCTGAATATCGGGGAGATAACAATTTGAATTGATTCGTATTTTATTTTAAAGTAGGTTATAATAATTAAAGGATGACTATAATTATACTCATTTTGATTTTTTATCTAGTTTATTAAAATGTATAGGATTTACGAAAAATAGACATAACGCGGCATGTAAGTTAAATCTGGTGAAAAAAACAAGTCATAGGAATCACCGAAATGATTTAGAGGTCATTGATCTAGTTTTAAAATCTCTGACCTAGTTAAAAAATAAGCCATACACATTGAAAAGTGTATCAGTTAGGTCATGTTTTGGAATGTACCTTGATTTGACCTTTCCATGACCCTGATCACTCTGATCCCCATGACCTTCTTATTGCCTGTGTTGTCAAAATGGGTATGGAGACTATATTTAGCAGTCTGCAACCTATAGGCCCGAGCGTCTCCGTGGCCGAGTGGTTAACGACGTTGCGTTGTAAACCTGCTCGCCTCTCACCGCTGCGGGTTCGAATCCCACTGGGAGCTCGACTTGTACGTGAGGAAGTGTCTATTCTTACGTATGGCGGGAGGTATACAGTACTCTTTCTACCCAGGGAAAGTGGGTGGTGTGCCCCCACCACAAAAAAAACGACCGTCATATATAACCTGACATGTGTTGAAAATTACGTAAAACATCATACAAACAAACAAAACCTATAGCCCCAAAACTGCCAAATAATTTCTATTGAGCTTACTTTTTATATCGTGAGTAAAATAGTTATCAGTCAGTTATACTTAGAGATTAGCGAATGGATAATGGGTTATTCCCCGTCATATCGGCCATGTACCCTAAAAGTCGAGGCAACGATGCATTACCCATGTTTTGATCGTTTATTTTTGATCGTTTATTATATACATTCGCATAGAGAGACATTTCGATTTTATATTTTGTTATCAACGGATATTGTTATCAACGGATATTAAACCTTAAATATACTTCATGAAACAGAAAACTGATTTATGCTAGCCTGGATCGATTGTACAGAGTCTGGTACGTACTTATTTTGTTCAGATTTCTTATACTTAGTAAAAACGTGCCAGTATACTGTCTAACTTATTGACGTCAACTGCCTCAGATTCCCTGTTTTCATTGACGTCAACTGCCTCTGATTCCCTGGTTTCATTGACGTCAACTGCCTCAGATTCCCTAGTTTCACTGACGTCAACTGCCTCAGATTCCCTGGTTTCACTGACGTCAGCTGCCTCAGATTCCCTGGTTTCATTGACGTCAACTTCCTCAGATTCCCTGGTTTCATTTGACGTCAACTGCCTCAGATTCCCTGGTTTCATTGACGTCAACTGCCTCAGATTCCCTGGTTTCATTATTTTGATCGAAGCTACTCCTCGAATATGTTTAGATCAAATTTAGTTTTCTTGGTTGTAGTACATTACCCATTTATTACGACAAAACATTCTGTGTCGACATTGACTGCACGCATTTATTCGATGTCAACGTCTTTGAAATTGAGAGATTAAATGCTTCTTATTCTTGTATTTGTTGGTGAACTTTGTAACTGTATAGAAATGTTTCGTTTTCAAAACAGTAGTCTGCAACAGGTCTCAAATTAAATAGATTGATAATGTTACATTCTTTCGGTCTTGATTTTAAAGAAGAGAAAATGAAGTGCGAGATGTTGCAGGTTTACCGTTTGTCATACGAGATTATGTGATATTTGAGTAAGTGTCCAATCTGTACTTCTTATATCTCTGGTAAACTCAATGTCCTTATGTTGAACTTGAGTGAAGACATCTTCTGGGGCAAGACACTTTCCCTTAGCCTCGTCCGGCGGATGGGGACGTAAACCGGGCGGTGCCGTGTATCGGTCTATCCTCCGAGCAGGTTAAAGAACCATAGGAATCTATTCGATAATAAGAGTAGGGCACGGTTCCCGGATTCCTATGAATCCTTCCCCTCTCTCTGGGGCGGCTGTTAATAACCTATACTGTGTTGATGAGCCGTTAAACAACATTCAACATCTTTGAAAGCTCAATGATACGGTATGTAAACAAGAGAGATACTGACTTACAGATTATGTATATATCTTGATACGTGTTATAGCCTACAAGTTGTTAATAACCGCACTTTTCATAGTGCGCATCTTCGTAGGTTAGATGCTTCTATATGTGAAGCGGTATAAAATAATCCATCATACCGTCCTTGTATTTTTAAGAAAAGGTTAAGATTGAACAAACAAATATTCTACGCTGTACATACAATTTATTGCATACGCATTTACAAGCTCCGTTTACTTTCAATGTAACAGGAAACGTCAATATTCGTTCAAATTGACGTGTAGTAAAGTCACCACGTAGACTCATCCATGGACAAACATTTATGACGTTGGACAGAGTTGCAATGTTATTAGCTTAGGTCATTTAGAACCGCTCCAGAGAGAGGGGACTGATATAATGGTATACATGAGACATTATCGAGTATATGTATACGGTTCTTTAACGTGCTCGAAGGATATATTTCTGCGAAACACAGAAGAAACCCAGTGGCGCCGGCAGTGGTGTTCTCAGGATCCCATACCGTACTATCCATCGAGCCACGTGCTATCGTTGAGAATACTTATTTAATTAGTTGTGTAGCAATTATTGTTTGTTACCGACATGCATTAATATATACTCAGTTGCAAAAGAAAGTGGAGACTGAGTTTTGTTTAGATTTAATAGTATAAATTATTTTTAGAATTAAATTGACAAATTTCAAAATGAATATGCCGTGTTTGGTTTTTTATCATTCCATTGCCAATATCATATTGTCATTTGTTTTTCAATTGGTCGAATCATTAAGGGACTGTAGCTTGATAAAGAGGATAGGGTGTAAAGTAAACTTTTCAAAGTGTGTCCAGTTTCTTTTGCAACTGAGTATAGATACATAGACTTCAAGCCTCTTTGACACCAACATTACTAACTGATTACTGAAGAAGCAGTAAGCGCTAAACAAAATATTGGAAAAAAAACACTCAACCAAATTTGAACAAATAGTTATTTTAGTTTTCTATAAATGTTATTGTACAGTTTGGTTTGTCCCTCTGGGTTATTATGGGTCAGTGGGGGGCGTATGTGTGTCAGGGGAACATCTTTCGCAACATCCTATATAGCATTGTTAGAATCCTAGCTATTTAACCGTGATTGGTGGAGAATAGAAGAAACATGGTAAGAACTGCGTGAGACAAAAACACGTGAAGTAGTAACCATGCTAAATGTAATAAAGCGGTAAAACTGTGCAAAAGTCGAAGTCGATAATCGTGATAGCATGTCTTAAAACTACCAAGCTCAAACGCCAAAATATTCAATTAGTGTCACATTGCAAAAAATAATATCGTACAATCTATCTATGTTTCAACAGCCGCTAATTACTTGCCATTTTAACTGCACAATGCTCATACTATTAAGATACTGCGAGGTCTAACAAGTTCGCGTCTCCACTCGATCGAACGATCGAGCTGCCGAAACGACTTTACTTTTTTTCTTGTTGTATCTTGTCGAAGTTCTGTATATACTGAGCAAAAATAAAAGGTACCCACTTTTCTTTCCCAAAATGTTCTTGGCAACAAAACAGTAACTATTTAATGAAATGTATGGAATAATAAGATAGACTGTCACCGATAGTTGGAACACAGAATTAGTTAAACAGTTTTGTAAACGACACAGTTATCCTGATTTTTTTAATGCATGTGTGGCTTACAAAACATCAACTTTATGAAAGATACCTAAATTTCTTCGATACAATATGTTTCTATTAGTTCCATACCCACCAAACAATGACACAAAAAACATAGCAAGCTTGTGTGGATTGCAGCGTTTGGTTATCCACAAGCATCTATTATCGTTTGGTGTCATCCATGGCAGATTATTACTTGGCAAACTTGAAACTGTATAAGGGGATATTTGTGTTCTCAGTGTGCTTACAAACATCAAACATTTGTTGATCAAAATCTGTTATAGTTATTATACTGAAACAAAACTGGCATATATAAATACCAGCATTAACCTTCCTGATGGAGGCATGGTTAGTGAGAAATGTCATCTTTCATCCCATTTCCCTCTGAGGTCGCTATCCAAAATAACATAATATGATTTGTTTACGGGAAGTGAATTTAATTTGAACTCCAAAAATAACAAAATGGCAATATTTGTGTTTACCTGCAAGGAGTAAATCAACATTCAGTATAAACAATAATCATATTTTGCAATTCCGAATGAGAGAAAATGCATTATTTTGCATACAGACGAACTCAGTCATGCTGCAAATATAACCGCTCTTAGAGCATATTTTATTGACGTTAAAAAACAGACTGATTAAGGGGTTTGGGAATTCCGAGAATTGCTGTAAGCACACATTATCAAGCATGATAGAGAACATGTAAAAAATGAATGAATAAATGAATGGTGTTTTACGGCACGTCGACACATAAATAGATCATATTATGCGCAAAAGCTGTACACTGGATATCGTCACATGCCAGTGTCATGACAGGACAGGCTGTGGACCCTATGATGACGTCTACCTAAAGCCCAAAGGTGACATTTGATATGTGTCGCATTCTTGTCTTGTCGTACCGTCAATGGTTTATTCTCTTGTTGCTCTGGCTTCTGCCAAGTCATTGCGCACCTTCTTTGTGGCTTTCTATGCTTTTTTTTTGTGTTTATATATACACGAAATGAATTGAATTGCGTTTTAAGGCAGACCAACACATGAAAGGTTATATGGCGCCTAACAGGCATGAACATGCCAGGCTCGTGTTTTACTTATATTTAAGAAATAGAACATCGTTTACTGTGAATTATCGTTTAATATATCACGGTTTGGAGTTCAATTGTAAACAATAATTTCACTCTTCGGGCTCGTGAAATTAGCTCGTGAAATTATTGTTTACAATTGAACGACAAACCGTGATATATTATAGATAATTCACCGTAAACAATGTTCTATTTCTATTCTAATACCCCTAAAATGTGAAAATAACGCACACATCTGAAACCTTTCGCATTGCTTTGCTTACTCTCCTAACGTTGCATACGTTACAATGCGAAATGCGCAATGCGCAATGCTTATTCTCCTAACGTTGCAAAAATTACAGTGATATATCGTTCAATATAACGAGATATTTTAAACTAGGCTATATGGTGCAGGTGTATTAGAATGCCTATTAATGCTGCCTTGTTGGTTAGAGAATAGTCATGTTTTCCTGCGTACTGGATGTTGGCGCGTGTGAATTTTATCTCGACCCTAGGGTGAGATGGAAATATCTAGCCCCGGTAAAACGATGGATATCCTTGTCCGGTATGCAAGAAAGTAAAATGCACGCACGCCAACATCCGGTATGCAGGAAAACATGCAAAACGTTAGTAGCTGGCGGCGTCAACGCACAACATGTCACTGATATGAAAGAAAAAGAATCTATCATGGGAACTAGTATTCGGTTCAGATAGGGAATTCCAACTCCTCGGTATAAGTTTTTACATGGCTTAGGTTTAGAGATGATGTTTTTGCTATCTACATCGGAACAGTACTCGAGGCACAAAGATTCCTAGATAATGCAAACAAGATTCACAGCACATTAAAATTCACATACAATATATCGGAAAATGAAGGAACTTTCCTTGACACTATAGTTTTTAAGGGAAAACGGTTTAAAAGAGAAAACATACTAGACTTTAAACCCTATGTCAAGCCAAGCGAAAAGTTTCAGTATATACACAGACAATCATCACACCCAAAAGCTGTGTTCACGGGCATAATTAAAGGTGAACTAATAAGATTTATTAGAACGGCAACAAACAAAGAAGATTATGAAAATAGAGCTAAGTTATTCAAGGAAAAATTACTATTACGGGGTTACAGCGAGACAGAGTTTGAGAGCATATACAGTCAATTATACCATGACGACAGACAAACTTATCTCGCTGAAAAGCAAAAAAACAAAATCACTGATCCGCCACTGGTGTTTGTTACAAAGTACAACCCGCATATACATGGCTTGAAATCGACATTAGTGAAACACTGGGATATTATTGAAAAAGATGAATATTTGAAAAAGATATTCCCTGACAAACCTATGGTGGCCTATAAGAGAGAAAAGAACTTAAAAGACACCTTAGTTAGGGCACGTTTAGACACCTCTGAAAATGACGATGAAAACCTTAATGAATTAATCAATTTACTATTGTTAGATACAGACTCGGATTTATAATGGTGGTTATACATATAAGGCTATAAGTTGAATACATAGCACGAGACATACTGTTTACAAAAATGGTTATCACCCATGCAGGATTAATGCAGACATACCGCCCGCGGGCTGACGATGTTGTGTTTGGTAATCGATACTGGTAAAAACGGATTGAATTAAGGCGTGGTAGACCTCGTAAATACCCTGTTGATTGGTCACGCTGTTCCTCCAATGAAAACTCCCATAAATGGACATGAACGAAATGAACTATAAAATGAGGAACTCTACTATTGTAACTATTCATTCACTTTGAATACACGATGTCTCACTACAGACCATATAGACCAAGAGCGAGGGGAGGACGAGGTGGCTCGTACCCTAGACAGCGGGAAGACCGACAGCGGGAAGACCGATACATGCAGCTTCCAAGACCACTGGAGCCTGAGAAACTAATACATGATGGGTCCTCTGTAGGAAGGGCAGTGGCTCGAGCTAAAGACGATCAACGCGTGGCGAGGGAATGGTCGACACATTTCACCGGTGTCTTTGAGCAGGGATTCGCCATTCCAAGACCGACCAACTGTCATATGTTACCAGACAGCACAACAGTATTGCCGATCGTCGACAGCATTATCGACGAATGCAGAGAAAAGTGCAAGGAAACTATCCTTACACACTTGCGAGAGGTTGAAAACTCGGCCAAGGAGCGGGAACTGAACCCCCCGGATGAAGCCAACAACGTAGCCCAAAACGTGGCTAACATCATACAACAACAACAACAAGAGACGATGCAATCTATGATTGCGGTAATGGCCCGAACATTCAAAGAGTCGCTGGCACAAAGTCAGGCGCCACAGTAACATGGGGTAATGCAAACCCCGGCCCTTTTTAGGGCCCCAAATACCTAGAAAGAATACACTTTCAAATTGTCAAAACAACAACATATAGTCCCGTGTAGACCGTGATTGATTAAATAAAAACACAAATAAAAACCAAATGAATAAATAGAGGATTGTATAAATGGATATACAAACAATTATGCAAACAAACACAAAATCAACACACACAAATAAATAAATAAATTAATTAATTGGTTAATTAATTAATTAATTAATTAATGAATGAACAAACAAACATACAAACGAACAAACATGTGTATCGAAGTTGCATTTATTCACATCCAACGGATCTACATTGAATAAAATTCAAATGTAAATTAAAGGTCGTATTTCCTTTATTGCACATTTACTATTAACTAAATATAAAAAATGGGACTGCTTAAAACAACTGGTATAGAATTGGGCTAAATACCTGTCACCAAGAGTTTACTCACCTCAGTAAAATAAAATATTAAACCTCTCTCTCCAATGATAAACATAAGTCTGTACTATGGAAAGAAAACTTATAAACACGTATATAAATAAAGAGAACAAACATTGAAAATAATGGTTTTCCAAAATAAATGGCGGCATATATAAACAAGGGACGCAAACATGTAAAAATCCGTATAAGGAAATATCCTTATAATGCTGACACGGTTATGAGGCTTTATTTTATCTTATTATCTGAATTATAACTTAAAGATTCACAAACTACTGGTATCCTACGACATTGTTGGTCTGTGGATTTCATAGGAGGGATAATAGTTGGAACATATATTAAGATGCAAAACAAATAACATTAATTGCTGACGAATGCAGAGAAGCTGAATAGCGATGGACAAATACATTTATGTCCTGTCATCAACAAATTAGGTATACCCATACAAAAAAGAACTCTCTCAAACGGAAACTATATAATTTGGAGAGATCAAAGAATATATTAACGGCATGTTGCAAGTAGGATAGTTAGAGAAATATGTTAGTCGGATGTCCCGATTAGACACGTGTTGTGGGCACATCATACAACAGCTGATCAAGTACCTACCGCGAGATTTGTAAAGAGTTTCTCACCAGGCGTGAAAAACATTAGGTAATCGATTGGATGGGGTCAATTTAAAAACTGACTATATATCGAGACGGACTTAGATACGAAATGCAGTCGAATGTTTTCATTCTGATTGTTGGTTCCTATTTTATTAGGTACTGTTCTACTTTTTGGCAAATACAACTAAAACAATAGTTATCAAATAATAGTTATTGACCTTATGCGTATTCATTCTGAATAATTCATTGGAAACAATCTGGCTTTCACCAGATTAAGCACGTATTTTTGAAGTACAAATAGATACTGTTAGAAGCTATTCTGTCTATGGAAAATCGGGTACAAACCCCGTGAATAGCAATAATAAACGGGTACGAACCCCGGAAAAACGGGTACGAACCCCGACTGACAGTAATATATGTACTTCCAAAATAACACTGCCACTTCAAACATTATATTGATAAACATTTAAACAGCTGACTTAATATAGTCTGGTACCAACCCAGCGTCAGCTTGCCTAGTTAATATAGGCTATTAAATATAAAGGAAAGGCAATTTACTTTAATGTGGTTTAAAGGCTGACTTAATATAGTCTGGTACCAACCCAGCGTCAAGCCAAAATATAACGTAACTTTTATGTGATTAACGACTGACTTAATATAGTCTGGTACCAACCCAGCGTCAGTCTTGCCGTCTTAGTATAGGTTCTATTTAGGAAATGAAACAGTAAAAAGAAAGAAGAGAAAATTAATCTTAATGAATACACGGCTGACTTAATATAGTCTGGTACCAACCCAGCGTCAAGCCATTTATAACGTAATTGTGTTGTGATTACGATTGACAATAAAATCTGGTACCAACCCAGATCTCAAACGTATAGAAACGGGATTTAGTTCCGAATAAACGACACATTAAATACTCCTCTTGCTAATAATGTGCACAAGAAAGTGACATTTTTAGAGTATACAGTCAGTAAAATGTAACTACCACCTTGGTACGTGAGTTACAAAGACCCGAAAAATCCAATCCATATGGCAATGATTTTTGAATCATTATAAATAATATATTGAACTAAAAACGCTATAAAAGGAATAGGTTGAAGATTTTATAGCAACTGAAGAAGGCCCTCGGGCTGAAAACGTTTTTGCGGCAGGATATTGTTTTCCTGATAAAATCGTTAACCTATATACAGTGCGTATAAACAGACAGAAATATACTTGCATTGTCTGTTATTTGGCTATATAAATAAAAAATAAATATAAACCTAAGTGTGAATAATGAATAACCAACTAAATTCACAAAACAAGGGCACACGTAAAACACTGGGTGTGAGACATACACCCGTGAGGAATTCCCTAACTAGGCATGGGACCCTTACGAGACATTCTGAAACACCAACCTTGGTCGGACACCCGCACCCCCCCATAACAACGATAAAAACACATACCTCGGGTTGGAATTAGCCGAGGTTCCGATGTAAACACTTATACCAAGGAGTTGGAATTCCCTATCTTCACCGGATACCCATGAAAGATTCTTATAATTTTTATTTTTTCTGAGACAAAATCTTGGCTGTCTTCAATAGTTATTAATTGCTATTACAATAGTATTACTGTACTTGGGTTGCCCCAACTTCCCTATAATTAACAAACACACGTCAGGAGATAAGTATGTTATCGTTCGTTATCGTCTGCATGTACGGACTTTCAGCGACAAAGATATGTATACGGTATAAAATATAACAGTAAAGATGCTAGTAATGACATACCAGTCTTCCTGTCTTTCTTGTAAACAAATGTATTGAAAATAATTGCTGCAATTTGTATATCGTTTACAATAGTAGCGTATTATATCAGTGCAACATGTCTCATTACGGCGCACAAACACAAACAGTTTATATGGCGCCAACAGGGATGAACATTCCAGGACATCCCTCCATTTACATCGAAATCAAAGTATTCCGAATGGGCTTAGGATAACTTCACATGCAGCACTGCAGAATTACACCAAATCAAATTATGTTGTAGACTATGGAATGCGGGTTGGGACATGCTAATTGTCATTTGCTAATTGCCATTTGCCATTTGCTAAACACATACCTCGGCTATTTGGCTATAATTGGCTATTTGCCAATTGTCATTCGTAGTATGGAATGCGGGTTGGGACATGCTAATTGCCATTTGATAATTGTCATTTGCCAATTGCCAATTGCTAATTGCCATTTGCTATTTCTGAAAGAAATAATTTATAATTAAATAAATGTTGATATGATATTTGTAAAATTGGCTTTTCATGTCGCTTTATCTTTTATATTGTAAGATTCATTTTTTCAGCGTGTTTCAAATAAAACTATTGTATATAAAACGTGTATATTTGTGTATACTTTCGATTTCCTTTTCTGACAAGCGGGTGTACCTCTAAATACGATTCTTAAAATTGTTGTATTTGTTATAAAATGTACTATAATATCGTGCATGTTAACATTTGTTTTTTATATAATTACCAAAACTATATACAAAACAATGACGATTAGCGAAGAAGAAAAAAATAAAAATCTTACCTGTAAACAGTTATTCCAATACTACTTAATCCCTGGAAAACTAACACCTTATACATAGATATAGACAAGCGCACGGACGTCTCGTGCAAGTAGTGGTGTGCTGACTGCTCGCACAAAGCAGACGAAAATATCACGTGTTATTTAGTAGTATTTAAGTCGAACTTGTGAAATGAAATAGTTAAAGGGATGTAAGCACATTCTAAAATCTAAAATATATGTTGTATACATGCACGTTTAATTTTTTCCCGGAAAATAATTGTCCAAGCACAGAGTGTTTAGCTCTTTAATATTCTATTGTTTTTTTGTGTGTTTTCTTTTTGTTTTTTTATATTATACTTAACCAATATTTACAGATTGAAAATGTAGATTGTATACACTATTACAAATATGTTGAGGAATTAACGTTTAAAGTAACTCTCCCAACAATCTACACTTAATATATGCTATTTAAATAATACACATTGTACCATTTTTACATACATGCATGTTTGAGCCTTATGATATGTATACTATATTCATGACCTCATGATGTCATTACTGTAATGAACTGAGTGAATAAAAGATTTGATTTGATTTGATTTCCTGTGATAATAAGTCATGAGTAATAGGATATGGCAAATTTGCCATTTGCTAATTGCCATTTGCTATTTGCCAATTGCTATTTGCCATTTGCTATTTGCCATATTTTGCCTGTGATAAACCCAGGGATCCGGGATCATCCAGGACCTAAATTATATATTATTGGTGATATGTTATTGGCGATTTCATTTGTTGATGTAAAATTGTGACGTTTGAAAGAAATAATTTATAATTAAATAAATTTTATTTGTGAAATTGGCTTTTCATGTCGCTTTGGCAATCAGCAAGTGGCAAATAGCAAATGGCAAGTGGCAAATAGCAAACGGCAATTAGCATGTCCCAACCCGCATTCCATAGTAGACGTTCCATTTTATTTTTTGCTGGAGCCATTGGCAATGTATTCTGGCAGCACTCAAGTAGCACCTGAAACAATACAGAGATGATGATGAAGACCTTCAACGAAATGAAGAAAAAAACACACGACACAATGAACACGAATTAGGGTATATGTTACCTCTCTGATAAGCAGTGCCCTGTTTTTGGCGGGGAACCGTATGGGGCTAAATGATGAAGAAAGTTCGCCGAGATAAAAAAAAAAAAAAAGAAAAAAAAGAGCATACATGTTGTTATATTCGATTTATCTAGTCTAAATTATTAATTAACACTAATTAATAAATATATTTTTTATGAGAAATCTTATAAGTCCCCGGCACTGATATTCATTTTATATTCATTTATTGCATATAGTGTCTTTATGTGTGACAGTCCTATACTTGGAACCTATGGCAATATATTAAAACGTACTATCCCTATCAGGAAATTAAATATAAAACTGTAATATGTTTAATTATTTCTAAATTAAGTTTTAAAGCATTTCATATAAAATGTGTGACTCAGTGCAAAAATAAATATATACTCTGTAAAAGAAGTTTTGGACCATGGCAGTTTTCGAACCCGTACAATGATCGCTGAACCATGACATTCGACCATAACCCTTATTATCTCAGTGATAATTCACAATAGATCAACAATCAACAATAATTATCGCTTACAATGAAAGTTTGCGAAAAAATAAAAAATCTTTTTATTGGTTACTCGAATGTGTCCGTAACTGTTACTTTGTATGGACTTTGCAACATTTTTTACAGACCCTTTGTGTGTTCGCGATATTTTTTTAAAATCAAATCTTGTTTGGAATTTAATGTTTCTGGTACCAAATTAACCGGATAGGGTAGACCTTGGTTACTAAAAAAAGATACTTAAATTTTGTCCACTAGTTTTATTTTTATATGACTTTATATACCCTGGTCCAAAACTTTTTTTACCGAGTATATTTGACGCTAACCGAGAATAACGGAGACAAACAAGAAACTTCAAATTGTTTGCTTTTTACTCAATCACTGATATGGAACTATTTTACTGTCAAAATGATACCTCATTAATTAATCGAGGTGCTAAGTTTAATAATCAATTACTTTAATATTGCCTTGTGTCCATTTAACCCTTTTGCCGCCAAATTCCAAATGTCCTCTGCTAAAATTTAGAGTTCAAACTTTTCGGTGATATTTTATATATAACGTGTTATGGAAAATATTCTCAGTAAGTGGTGACCAGTGTAAACTCTGATCAGTCTGTAAATGAGGTACAGGTTGATCTGGGTCTACGCTGGTCGTAAAATGAATGCTTTCGACTGTGGCAGCGAAAGGGTTAAAGCAATTTAATATATGTTAAGGTCTGATTGCCGGGTTGCTATATAAGCAGGTGGTATTATGATTTACAACCATTCTGAGCAAAAAAAAAAAAGTACTCCTTTTTCTTTCCCTTAATATTTGGACAGTAAAACAGAAAATAAATGATATACATAATAAGTAGAACGACCACCACCAATAGTCCAAACAAAAGAGTTTTTTGAAAAGTTCAGTAGACAAGGGAGTTATACCCCTTTTGCTTAAACCATGCAATTTTGGTAAAAACACATAAAATCTACAAACATTACCTCAATTTGTCCAAGACAATATTCTCTATACGTTGCTTTTCAAAAAATAATTACAGAAACACACAACACCGGTTGTGTTGGTAGCAGCTTTTGATTATCAAAATCATAAAATTACCTCCCTTTAAGGTTTCCATAGCATTCATATAAGATTATTGCTTGGCAAAATTTAAAACTATTTAATTAAGTACTCAGTGAAGTGTGCTTAAAAACATCAAACATTGTTTAATTAAAGCGCTGTTCAAGTTGTCCTACAGTACACTCTCAAAAACTTTGTTTTTTTTTGTGAGTATATGTTCCCGTGCTATTTGGTGTCGGACGTGTATTGTTTTGCTGCACGTGGCATATCCGTGGGATGCTGTGCTTTAAAACGAACCTCAAAATGGAGCGTAGATTAAAAAAGCAGCCCATGGCTAAATTACATTGTTGTTGGCAGGAATATGATAAACAATGTTATTTCTAATTACAAACGATAAAACGCATCCATCTCCACCACTTGTGTTGTTAAGGAGGTTGGCTGGGAACGGACGTAGCGCTGAGATGTTTTTAAATTCATATTTAAAGCTTCTTTTGTATCATTTAGATGCAAAATTATCAAAAAAAGGCTAGGTCACCACACTTTTTTTTCCACTAGATGTCATTGAAGAAGGCACATATTTCTAACTTCAAAATTTCACTAGAAAAGAGGAAAAATAGTCATGAACATTTTCACAATTGTTTTCATAACATTACGTTTATTGAAAAACAACTAATAATTTTCGATTGCATATATACATATCTTTCAAATCATACAAAAACAATTGTAATCCTCATTCGTCTTTTTTCTTTAAAAAGCAAACATATATGGACCGTACCCCACCCACTGTTGTTTTAACCGAAAAATTAATTCAAGATAAAAAAAAAAGTATGTTCTAATGCTCAACTTTTTTTAAAACTTGTGTATGACAAGGTCCTATGACATTTCTTTCAAAACAAGTAAAAATATATATAGGTCACCAGGCTTCTAATGATTTTTTATTAAAAACTCTTTAAATTACACCCATTTTGGAGTTATTTTGACATTTTTAATGTAAAATACTGTAAACACAATATTGACATGGAGATCGAAAATAAAATTAGCTCATTAACTGCTTTTATATATGTATTGAAAACAAAAATCTAATTTATTCTATAGCAAAAGGATAAATTCTACTCAGAGCTACCCATAGCCCCTATTTTGTTGACAACAGAAAATGATCACAAATGACGGAAAATATATGAAAAAATATTTTTGCTTAAAATTTGATATGTTACCATCTTAAATCCTACATTATATCCATATCTACTAGAATGCAAAAAATGAAACAATTATGTTGTCAAATAAAACTATGATTTAAAAAATAAAATGTTTAGACTTGAAGATGTCAAAACTTGCCCAGTCAACATCCTTGCCCCAGAGGTCATGAAGATGATATCAAAACGTAATGTGTTTCGAGGAGAGGTTTTCATTTCGGAGAATACTAGAAAAACAATTCCTATAAACCCGAGTTTGGGTGTTTAGTATACAACTATCTACTTCTGTTGAGGTCAATAGTTAAAAGTATTCATCCAAGGGAGTGACTATTGACCCGAAGCAGTAAACTATTGACCGAGACGAAGTCGATGTCAATAGTTTACTGCTGAGGATCAATAGTCATTCCAGAGAATGAATAGTTTTTAACTATTTACTGAAACAGAAGTAGATAGTTGTTTTATTATATTGAATCGTAACTCCATTAGTTTGCTTACTTTTTGCTTACTTGTTTACAAGCATGACGTTACGGCATGAAAAAGCGTAACGTCATTCTCAGACTATTCACTTGCAAAAAAAGACTATTGGACGCAAAACCAAACTGAACCGGATAGGAAACGTTCTAAAGTCTAGTTCATACTAATGACTTACACGTGACTGCCTTTTAGCCAATGAAAACTACGTATTTAAAATGATATTTGATAACATTATATATAGAATATGTATGTTTTTTTGACAGAAATGCATATCATTGTCTTCAGCAATTGTTTTCTTTGGTGATGAGCATTTTGGCTATTTCTTTACTGAGCCATAACAATACCGTTTGAACCACAACATTACGTGGTCCGAGTATTAACTTTCATACCCCATACAACCCCTTCTCCAAGAAGCGAAAACGGGGTTGGCTGGAGTATGAAATAAAACTTTAATTTCGGCTTAAAAAGTTTGCATATTTTAAAATTAAGACATTTAATAGGTAGTTTTAAACAGGTTATCGCACTTTTTTCAGTAACAAATGTTTTTAACATGTTTTATTGTCGAAATATCCGTTATACAATTCTGCTAATATAAACTTTCCCAGTATGTTATCGCTCACAGGTTATTCCGTTATCTGATACACTCGATGACTTTCACCGGTCAGTGTTTATATTTGTAGTAACGTTATACGAAATCTGTGAGTATATAGATAACAGGCTTTTACTATCTATACATACCAGATTTTCTTCGTCACTAAATACTGCTGATAACAGTGACCCCTTTTATTGACCCTTTTTATCGTGTACCATCTACAGATAAAGGGTATCTAATATCAAACAATGCGTTTATATCTTCAGTAAATATTTATCGTAGAATATGTGATAAATTACATCGTTGTGATGGCCGCCAACTGACCTGTTTACACCTGCCGAACTGGACAAATCTAGTTGCTAAGGGTGTCAAACCAGTCAGGAATTCCGGGTCGTAGGATGCTAACAATAGCTCCAAAGTTTCTACTTTACATGTGTTTTCCCCAAGATTAGTTTTTAACCTGATGTTAAAGTATTATGTCTGTTGTCATGCATAGTAAGTATGGTACTGTGTTTGTCAGGACTATTTCTTTGGAGAGAATGAACACAGAGAGTAGGCAGAGATGCGATTTTGGCATATGTTTATTTCAAAATACGCATAGTGTGAATGAATGCCGCGAAATGTTGAAAAACTTAATCGGTGTTATTTTTTTTCTAGATATTGGTCAGTTAGTGAGTCAAATGGTTTTACTTCATAGAATTAAAGTGTATTTGAGTGAACGAATGTTGTGGAACTTGTGACCGATCTCCAAAAATAGCATATTTTGAATTTGTTGAGTGGGCTGAATTTCATTGGTCACTTTATCATGTGGTAAATTCGCCGAGCGTTGCAACTGGGCAATCGTGAACGCTCGGCCAATCCCGTCATTCTTCGGGATCCCGCCTCGTGTGTATCACGGCGCTTTGGTATGTTCAAAATCTTTACATTCTGTTAGCCGGAAGGCAACGGCACAGGAAATAGTGCACTGTTGCTAAGCTGTTGCTACATAAACATTATGGCCGCTTGCCATACGTGCTGATGTATGATTTGCGTTGCATATTTGTTATTTACGATACCGATGAATGTTTTATTTAACGTAAATAAACTATAGATGGAGCAATCGGCTAAATGACATTGCAAAATGTTGAAGATTACTTTGATTTTGAATGCAAATTCGTTTTGGCGGGAATCTGACGCGCGTCACGTTAGTATGACGTAACCAATATGGAATCCTGCCTATTACTTTCGAGTCATGCTGCGAAGCAGTGTACGAAATGTTGCAAATGGCAACTGGGGTGTGCAATGCAATAGAGGCTGATGGGTCATTGTCGTACCGGGTACTACAGAAACGCACCCGGGGTACATTAATGTATACAGAAACGTACCCGAAAATCATCTAAATCCAGAAAGGCCCCCAAATATACATAAATGTACCCGAGACAAAATACAATGTCGTAAACCGCTGCCGTAACGCCTTCTGTTACTTCCCGGAAACGAAACTTTCATTGTTGACAAAGTCTAATCGAATCACTTTTTAAAAGCCGATAGCAGTTGCCTCCGCTTTAAAGGAATACAGTTGGTCTAAATATGCGACCAACTCTTCTTGAATGACGAGCTGCATATTTGCTTACTTTTTTGCGCGGGGTTTGATGATTTGCAACTTCCGGTTTTACGACAATACGTTCTGTATTTTATTACTAAATATGGCAGCCTATGTTTTAAGAACAATAGCGCAATAATTAATGATAAACAATATTGTTTAAGCAGTTGTTTTATCAAGTTCTAAATTGTTTCAATTCCGCCAATGAGATCTTGTTTGTCTGGGTACGTTTCTGTATATTTGGGGGCCGTTCTGGAATTTAAAGATTTTCGGGTACGTTTCTGTAGACATAGATGTACCCCGGGTATCTTTCTGTAGTACCCGATACGACAATGACCCCCATCAGCGCAACAGACTTACAGTGTCTTCCTTCTGGCTGTGTCCTTATATTTTTGGATGCTTATTATGATTCAGACAACTCAAGCTCGTCAAATCAGAAGAGTCTGCATTAAGTCCCCTTTGAATTATTGACTTCAAACATATGTGGTTCAGAGCTATTTAGAAAGACTGATAACACAATTTAGAATTTTAATATTTTAATTTGATTCTGATAGCAAACTATTAAAAGAAACTATTACCACTGAGACGAGGGCCAGACTACCTGTCTGTTTGTATTCCGACACTTTCAAAGTATAAATATTTTCTTGTAAAAATGCGCCACGGGAATTTCCGCTATATATTGTATTTGTAGCATGGTCGGTGACATTTCCTTTGATGAATGCAGAGCATTAAATCGTTTAATTTAGGGTAATTTAGAGTACGGTGACTATGACGTCACAGTGTTACTAAGTACACCATGCTACAAAATAGATAAGAGTCTGGTCTCAGCTCGTTGGTTATTTAAACACCTCGATGGCCTACGCACTCTATCTATTACATTCTGCACACGTAATTCCATATTTATTCCAAGGAAATCCCAAGATGTTTTGTAAAAAAATAAGTTGCAGTTAGTTAGAGAAAGGACACAACTGTGATGTTGTAGACGTTTTAATCACAGTACACGTTGTAACAAGAAATTCATAAGTGTTGAAGTTCCTCTTTGAAAAATTGAGCCAGTTCAGTACTGTATTTAACGTAAAGAGTTTGCAAAATGTTGCATCCCATGTTTGCTGACATGCTTGAGCCAAACCCGTGCTCTGTCAAAAATGAAACTTTGCAGGAATAATATTTGCAGTGTTACGTGTTGTTTTAGTCTCTTTTTTTTTTCGAACGGAAAGATCTTACGTAACCATGTACCATTCGATTAAAAGCAGCATATTATACATTCAATATATAGCGGAAATTCCCGTGTCGCGTTTCTTTTTCCTTTCAGTATTATGTAGTATTACGACCTAAACCGTATATGGTCCTGTCTACATTAATCTATGCAGCGTTCTTGTTCAGGGCCAAACAAATATACATGATCATGTCTACAAAGGTCTGTCCAAGTTATATTCATAGCATAACTTTTCGCGTATATGCGATTTATACTGCTTCTCGAGGGCCGCAGGGCCGAGAGTGCAGTATAAATCGTATACGAGAAAATATGCTATAAAAGTTTTGTACTATAGCCATTCAATGTCAGTAATTGACATTTTGATTGACAGGTTGTGGGTAAACATCACAACTACGCGCGTGTAAATTGGGTAGACCATGGTATAACTACCGAATCTGTCATTTATTGCACGGCTGAAATATACCGGCAGTTATAGCACGGTTTAGGCTCAGTCCTTCAGGTTTATGTATAGGATAGAGCATGAGTTTTGCACGTTTACGGGGAGATAATGCACGAGCGTTAGCGAGTGCATTATCGTCCGTACACATGCAAGACTCATGCTCTATTCTATTTATACCACAATAACTAACATATGCTGTGTATATCCTCGGGTATTACACGATGCATAGTGTGTATTTAGGCTATTGTGGTATAAGAACAGTATATCGTAAGCAGGAACAAAGGAAAACCATTACAGCTGTGGTATAATACCCGAGCATTGAACTCATCACTGATATCGCCAATGAAACATTGTAGCCAGGGTCAAAGTAACACATGATCATTTCTACAGAAAAAGCGTTATTACCCTTGACACAAGCATCGCTCTTTAGTTACATTGCAAATGGATATAGTAACACAAATGATACATTGTATTGATGCATACTGAATTAATCTTGTACACTTGATTGTGCAGTTTAATTGTAAATAAAAGTAGAACAGGAATTGTAGCATTCAAGGACCACCGTCAACCAAAAACAAGCACAGAAACAAACAATAATAACAAAGATGAATTAAAGGCAAGGTATGACATCGACAAACATAAAAGGGTTTACAATAGAGATACAGCCACGGAATGGCCAGTGGAAAACAAGGCCGCTGGGATTTTTAAATAGGTGCTAGTTCATTGCCATTTGCTCGTTTTTGGGTTTACTGTGTTCTGTGAAAGCTGCATTTCCTGTTCGACTTTTATACTTATTTTTCTAACCATTATACTATGAAAATCGTATTGTTTATCGATCACTATCTTTTGGCGATATGGACGCAATATATATTGGCGTTATGCACGCAGAGCTATGTCATCCAGTCGCACGAAGATCACGGAGCGATGAGTGGGTGTATTCCATTATCTATGGAATATGAAATGGTTTATGCGTCTAGACAAGGAACTGACATCATAACGACAGTGTTGCGTAAAGTAGTTGGTTTGTTTTAGCTGTGAAAATTACAGCTCATTTGGTTTTATATTCTGTACCTACCATAGAGATATGATAAAGTAGGTCGAGTAGGGTCCTCAATTTGCGTTCGCAGTTTTCCCGAGGTTTTTTAAGACATAACGCAATGCCTTCATACTCTACCTAATATACTAACAGGGCAAGTTTTATGGTAGGTTCCGAATATTAAACCATCACAGCTATGAGTCTCACAGCTAGGTTTGTTAATGGCAAGGACAGAGGTAGAATATTCAGTTTCAAAATGTATCGTTGTTATGAAGTGAAGTAAAACATCTTGGTTGTTGACATCTCTGTATCTAGTAACCTTTGCCTTTTCTCCTACGTATGTTTTATCTCTGCCAGCTCCTTTGCCTTTTCTCTTATGTATGTTTTATCTTTGCCAGCCCGGTAAATTGTCATTTAACAATTATTGGTTTTACCCCCGAGATATAGGTCAAACAGCCACAGATCCATGTTATCATCGAAGATCTTTACACTCTTCTCATTAAAAGTACTTTTTTTTATCCCGTAAACCGTCTCCATGTCTGCCTTACACTTAGATTTATTACATTTCTCGAGGTAATGATTTCTCTTAGAAAAATTGTACTTACTCTGAAATCTGTATTGCATTTATTAGATTTCTTTAGGTGAAATGTAACGATTGTTCTTAGAAAAATCGTACTCGCTCTGAAAGTTTCTATAATTTACAGTTTTATTACATTTCTGTGCGTGAAAGATCGGGATTTCTCAGTGCAAGAATATTCATAATCTCTAAATATTAATAACTAACTCAGAACACAATAATAACTAACGTTGCTAACTCAGAACACAATAATAACTAACGTTGCGACGTTGAGGCGTGACGTCAACAAAGTGTTGCTGACGTCGACGTCATCCGCCGATAACGTTCAATAAAGCGAATATTTGTTTGAAAAACGTAATTTAAAATGTAATAAATAGATTATTTAACTGCTAGGATCCATTATTGGGTAATCCTTTACTTGATGGTAGACGTGCTTTGTTTTTTCACTCACTCGCGTGCGCTCGTTCGTGAAAAGAACCACACGTCTACCACTCGTGAAGGATTTCCCTATAATCGATCCCAGCAGTTAAATAATCTCTATGTATTACACATATCTCTATAAGAGAAATGTAAGGATTTATCGTAGAAAAAACGTAATTATTAACTCTGAACGAAATTAACTAATTGCGACATTAAGACGATCACGATTAAGGAGATTTTGCTGTCAGCAAAATATGATTATTACTTGAGCAATTTGTTCTTGCTTGTATCCCTTTGAGTTCTGCAGGAATCCGAGATATGCTTTTGATCCTTGAGATAGGGCATATCAACAAGAGGTGATGTAAGGTTCCAAAGCACTTACTCCAGTAATCATTATATTAGTATATGTCTTCAGAAGATTCCTCTCTAAATAAGTATATGTCTTCAGAGGATCAGAGGATTCCTCTCTAAATAAGTATATGTCTTCAGAGGATTCCTCTCTAAATAAGTATATGATTCCTCTCTAAATAAGTATATGTCTTCAGAGGATTCCTCTCTTAATAAGTATATGTCTTCAGAGGATTCCTCTCTAAATAAGTATATGTCATAAATAAGTATATGTGTTCAAAGGACTCCTCTCTAAGTAAGTATATGTCTTCATAATATTCCTCTCTAAATAAGTATATGTCTTCATAAGACTCCTCTCTAAATAAGTATATGTCATAAATAAGTATATGTCTTCCTAAGATTCCTCTCTAAATAAGTATATGTCATAAATAAGTATATGTCTTCATAAGACTCCTCTCTAAATAAGTATATGTCATAAATAAGTATATGTCTTCCTAAGATTCCTCTCTAAATAAGTATATGTCATAAATAAGTATATGTTTTCATAAGACTCCTCTCTAAATAAGTATGTCTTCCTAAGATTCCTCTCTAAATAAGTATATGTCTTCCTAAGATTCCTCTCTAAATAAGTATATGTCATAAATAAGTATATGTCTTCATAAGACTCCTCTCTAAGTAAGTATATGTCTTCCTAAGATTCCTCTCTAAATAAGTATATGTCTTCATAAGATTCCTCTCTAAATAAGTATATGTCTTCATAAGATTCCTCTCTAAATAAGTATATGTCATAAATAAATATATGTCTTCATAAGACTCCTCTCTAAATAAGTATATGTCTTCCTAAGATTCCTCTCTAAATAAGTATATGTCTTCATAAGATTCCTCTCTAAATAAGTATATGTCATAAATAAGTATATGTCTTCATAAGACTCCTCTCTAAATAAGTATATGTCTTCCTAAGATTCCTCTCTAAATAAGTATATGTCTTCATAAGATTCCACTCTAAATAAGTATATGTCTTCATAAGATTCCTCTCTAAATAAGTATATGTCATAAATAAATATATGTCTTCATAAGACTCCTCTCTAAATAAGTATATGTCTTCCTAAGATTCCTCTCTAAATAAGTATATGTCTTCATAAGATTCCTCTCTAAATAAGTATATGTCATAAATAAGTATATGTCTTCATAAGACTCCTCTCTGAATAAGTATATGTCTTCCTAAGATTCCTCTCTAAATAAGTATATGTCTTCATAAGATTCCTCTCTAAATAAGTATATGTCTTCCTAAGATTCCTCTCTAAATAAGTATATGTCATAAATAAGTATATGTCTTCATAAGACTCCTCTCTAAATAAGTATATGTCTTCCTAAGATTCCTCTCTAAATAAGTATATGTCTTCATAAGATTCCTCTCTAAATAAGTTTATGTCATAAATAAGTATATGTCTTCATAAGACTCCTCTCTAAATAAGTATATGTCATAAATAAGTATATGTCATAAATAAGTATATGTCTTCCTAAGACTCCTCTCTAAATAAGTATGTCTTCCTAAGATTCCTCTCTAAATAAGTATATGTCATAAATAAGTATATGTCTTCATAAGACTCCTCTCTAAATAAGTATATGTCTTCAGAGGATTCCTCTCTTAATAAGTATATGTCTTCAGAGGATTCCTCTCTAAATAAGTATATGTCATAAATAAGTATATGTCTTCAAAGGACTCCTCTCTAAGTAAGTATATGTCTTCATAAGATTCCTCTCTAAATAAGTATATGTCTTCCTAAGATTCCTCTCTAAATAAGTATATGTCATAAATAAGTATATGTCTTCCTAAGATTCCTCTCTAAATAAGTATATGTCATAAATAAGTATATGTTTTCATAAGACTCCTCTCTAAATAAGTATATGTCTTCCTAAGATTCCTCTCTAAATAAGTATATGTCTTCATAAGATTCCACTCTAAATAAGTATATGTCTTCATAAGATTCCTCTCTAAATAAGTATATGTCATAAATAAATATATGTCTTCATAAGACTCCTCTCTAAATAAGTATATGTCTTCCTAAGATTCCTCTCTAAATAAGTATATGTCTTCATAAGATTCCTCTCTAAATAAGTATATGTCATAAATAAGTATATGTCTTCATAAGACTCCTCTCTGAATAAGTATATGTCTTCCTAAGATTCCTCTCTAAATAAGTATATGTCTTCATAAGATTCCTCTCTAAATAAGTATATGTCTTCCTAAGATTCCTCTCTAAATAAGTATATGTCATAAATAAGTATATGTCTTCATAAGACTCCTCTCTAAATAAGTATATGTCTTCCTAAGATTCCTCTCTAAATAAGTATATGTCTTCATAAGATTCCTCTCTAAATAAGTTTATGTCATAAATAAGTATATGTCTTCATAAGACTCCTCTCTAAATAAGTATATGTCATAAATAAGTATATGTCATAAATAAGTATATGTCTTCCTAAGACTCCTCTCTAAATAAGTATGTCTTCCTAAGATTCCTCTCTAAATAAGTATATGTCATAAATAAGTATATGTCTTCATAAGACTCCTCTCTAAATAAGTATATGTCTTCAGAGGATTCCTCTCTTAATAAGTATATGTCTTCAGAGGATTCCTCTCTAAATAAGTATATGTCATAAATAAGTATATGTCTTCAAAGGACTCCTCTCTAAGTAAGTATATGTCTTCATAAGATTCCTCTCTAAATAAGTATATGTCTTCCTAAGATTCCTCTCTAAATAAGTATATGTCATAAATAAGTATATGTCTTCCTAAGATTCCTCTCTAAATAAGTATATGTCATAAATAAGTATATGTTTTCATAAGACTCCTCTCTAAATAAGTATGTCTTCCTAAGATTCCTCTCTAAATAAGTATATGTCTTCCTAAGATTCCTCTCTAAATAAGTATATGTCATAAATAAGTATATGTCTTCATAAGACTCCTCTCTAAGTAAGTATATGTCTTCCTAAGATTCCTCTCTAAATAAGTATATGTCTTCATAAGATTCCTCTCTAAATAAGTCTATGTCTTCATAAGATTCCTCTCTAAATAAGTATATGTCATAAATAAATATATGTCTTCATAAGACTCCTCTCTAAATAAGTATATGTCTTCCTAAGATTCCTCTCTAAATAAGTATATGTCTTCATAAGATTCCTCTCTAAATAAGTATATGTCATAAATAAGTATATGTCTTCATAAGACTCCTCTCTAAATAAGTATATGTCTTCCTAAGATTCCTCTCTAAATAAGTATATGTCTTCATAAGATTCCACTCTAAATAAGTATATGTCTTCATAAGATTCCTCTCTAAATAAGTATATGTCATAAATAAATATATGTCTTCATAAGACTCCTCTCTAAATAAGTATATGTCTTCCTAAGATTCCTCTCTAAATAAGTATATGTCTTCATAAGATTCCTCTCTAAATAAGTATATGTCATAAATAAGTATATGTCTTCATAAGACTCCTCTCTAAATAAGTATATGTCTTCCTAAGATTCCTCTCTAAATAAGTATATGTCTTCATAAGATTCCTCTCTAAATAAGTATATGTCTTCCTAAGATTCCTCTCTAAATAAGTATATGTCATAAATAAGTATATGTCTTCATAAGACTCCTCTCTAAATAAGTATATGTCTTCCTAAGATTCCTCTCTAAATAAGTATATGTCTTCATAAGATTCCTCTCTAAATAAGTTTATGTCATAAATAAGTATATGTCTTCATAAGACTCCTCTCTAAATAAGTATATGTCATAAATAAGTATATGTCATAAATAAGTATATGTCTTCCTAAGACTCCTCTCTAAATAAGTATGTCTTCCTAAGATTCCTCTCTAAATAAGTATATGTCATAAATAAGTATATGTCTTCATAAGACTCCTCTCTAAATAAGTATATGTCTTCAGAGGATTCCTCTCTTAATAAGTATATGTCTTCAGAGGATTCCTCTCTAAATAAGTATATGTCATAAATAAGTATATGTCTTCAAAGGACTCCTCTCTAAGTAAGTATATGTCTTCATAATATTCCTCTCTAAATAAGTATATGTCTTCATAAGACTCCTCTCTAAATAAGTATATGTCATAAATAAGTATATGTCTTCCTAAGATTCCTCTCTAAATAAGTATATGTCATAAATAAGTATATGTCTTCATAAGACTCCTCTCTAAATAAGTATATGTCATAAATAAGTATATGTCTTCCTAAGATTCCTCTCTAAATAAGTATATGTCATAAATAAGTATATGTTTTCATAAGACTCCTCTCTAAATAAGTATGTCTTCCTAAGATTCCTCTCTAAATAAGTATATGTCTTCCTAAGATTCCTCTCTAAATAAGTATATGTCATAAATAAGTATATGTCTTCATAAGACTCCTCTCTAAGTAAGTATATGTCTTCCTAAGATTCCTCTCTAAATAAGTATATGTCTTCATAAGATTCCTCTCTAAATAAGTATATGTCTTCATAAGATTCCTCTCTAAATAAGTATATGTCATAAATAAATATATGTCTTCATAAGACTCCTCTCTAAATAAGTATATGTCTTCCTAAGATTCCTCTCTAAATAAGTATATGTCTTCATAAGATTCATCTTTAAATTAGTATATGTCATAAATAAGTATATGTCTTCATAAGACTCCTCTCTAAATAAGTATATGTCTTCCTAAGATTCCTCTCTAAATAAGTATATGTCTTCATAAGATTCCACTCTAAATAAGTATATGTCTTCATAAGATTACTCTCTAAATAAGTATATGTCATAAATAAATATATGTCTTCATAAGACTACTCTCTAAATAAGTATATGTCTTCCTAAGATTCCTCTCTAAATAAGTATATGTCTTCATAAGATTCCTCTCTAAATAAGTATATGTCATAAATAAGTATATGTCTTCATAAGACTCCTCTCTAAATAAGTATATGTCTTCCTAAGATTCCTCTCTAAATAAGTATATGTCTTCATAAGATTCCTCTCTAAATAAGTATATGTCTTCCTAAGATTCCTCTCTAAATAAGTATATGTCATAAATAAGTATATGTCTTCATAAGACTCCTCTCTAAATAAGTATATGTCTTCCTAAGATTCCTCTCTAAATAAGTATATGTCTTCATAAGATTCCTCTCTAAATAAGTATATGTCTTCCTAAGATTCCTCTCTAAATAAGTATATGTCATCAATAAGTATATGTCTTCATAAGACTCCTCTCTAAATAAGTATATGTCTTCCTAAGATTCCTCTCTAAATAAGTATATGTCTTCATAAGATTCCTCTCTAAATAAGTTTATGTCATAAATAAGTATATGTCTTCATAAGACTCCTCTCTAAATAAGTATATGTCATAAATAAGTATATGTCATAAATAAGTATATGTCTTCCTAAGACTCCTCTCTAAATAAGTATGTCTTCCTAAGATTCCTCTCTAAATAAGTATATGTCATAAATAAGTATATGTCTTCATAAGACTCCTCTCTAAATAAGTATATGTCTTCAGAGGATTCCTCTCTTAATAAGTATATGTCTTCAGAGGATTCCTCTCTAAATAAGTATATGTCATAAATAAGTATATGTCTTCAAAGGACTCCTCTCTAAGTAAGTATATGTCTTCATAATATTCCTCTCTAAATAAGTATATGTCTTCATAAGACTCCTCTCTAAATAAGTATATGTCATAAATAAGTATATGTCTTCCTAAGATTCCTCTCTAAATAAGTATATGTCATAAATAAGTATATGTCTTCATAAGACTCCTCTCTAAATAAGTATATGTCATAAATAAGTATATGTCTTCCTAAGATTCCTCTCTAAATAAGTATATGTCATAAATAAGTATATGTTTTCATAAGACTCCTCTCTAAATAAGTATGTCTTCCTAAGATTCCTCTCTAAATAAGTATATGTCTTCCTAAGATTCCTCTCTAAATAAGTATATGTCATAAATAAGTATATGTCTTCATAAGACTCCTCTCTAAGTAAGTATATGTCTTCCTAAGATTCCTCTCTAAATAAGTATATGTCTTCATAAGATTCCTCTCTAAATAAGTATATGTCATAAATAAATATATGTCTTCATAAGACTCCTCTCTAAATAAGTATATGTCTTCCTAAGATTCCTCTCTAAATAAGTATATGTCTTCATAAGATTCATCTTTAAATTAGTATATGTCATAAATAAGTATATGTCTTCATAAGACTCCTCTCTAAATAAGTATATGTCTTCCTAAGATTCCTCTCTAAATAAGTATATGTCTTCATAAGATTCCACTCTAAATAAGTATATGTCTTCATAAGATTCCTCTCTAAATAAGTATATGTCATAAATAAATATATGTCTTCATAAGACTCCTCTCTAAATAAGTATATGTCTTCCTAAGATTCCTCTCTAAATAAGTATATGTCTTCATAAGATTCCTCTCTAAATAAGTATATGTCATAAATAAGTATATGTCTTCATAAGACTCCTCTCTAAATAAGTATATGTCTTCCTAAGATTCCTCTCTAAATAAGTATATGTCTTCATAAGATTCCTCTCTAAATAAGTATATGTCTTCCTAAGATTCCTCTCTAAATAAGTATATGTCATAAATAAGTATATGTCTTCATAAGACTCCTCTCTAAATAAGTATATGTCTTCCTAAGATTCCTCTCTAAATAAGTATATGTCTTCATAAGATTCCTCTCTAAATAAGTATATGTCATAAATAAGTATATGTCTTCATAAGACTCCTCTCTAAATAAGTATATGTCATAAATAAGTATATGTCATAAATAAGTATATGTCTTCCTAAGACTCCTCTCTAAATAAGTATGTCTTCCTAAGATTCCTCTCTAAATAAGTATATGTCATAAATAAGTATATGTCTTCATAAGACTCCTCTCTAAATAAGTATATGTCCTAAATAAGTATATGTCTTCATAGGATTCCTCTCTAAATATTACAGCACAGTAGATAAGTTGTATACACATCATAGCGACATCGACTTGTTTACATACCACTAAAACTACGTCGTGATTAAAGTACATAATTAATTTTTAGTAGGGAAGTTATACTACTATAAGAAGTCTATATTTAGTAAGATAGTGATACAGAATCAGGAAAGTTATTAGTGATACAGGTTTTTGATTTCCTTTTTCAGAAAACAATACCTGTTTGTTTGTATGAATGGTGTTTTACGTCATTTTAGCACATGTTATGCCATATATGACGGTCGATTTGTTTGTGGTAGAGGCATACCACCGTATCTTTCCCGGGTAGAACCAGTACTGTACACCTCCCGCCATTGGTAAGAATCGACACTTCCTCACTTGACAAATCGAGCTCCCGGTGGAATTCGAACCCTCAGCGGTGCCTGAGAGGCGACGTAGTGTTAGACATAGCGTATTTTCTATCCCGGCCACGGAGGCTGACGTGGACAAGAACTATATTAGTGACAAGTATGTAATCGAAGAAATGATTACGTAGACCCCAGCTGCTGATCTTATTCGTAAAAATGAAAACTCGCCGAATCTCCCGCGATCTATTTCTTTATAGAGAAAATGAGTTCAACTGTTTTATAAATTCACTATATTATCACATAAAATATCGCATAACATGTAATACATGACAATACGTATAATAAGTTAAATAATAGTTACACAGTACGATCCTATTTATACAACATACAAACAATCCTCAGGAAGATATGTCATTCAAACATATTTGTATTACCTATATAAAACCTTCATAAAAACGTTTATAAGGGCAGATATTTTATTTTGTGAAGCGTATACGCTGTTTCTTCAATACATTCTTCAATAATGATTTCCCATGGTACTAGATCTACAATCCATAAATATAGCGGGATCGAAAACTTTATTATTATACAGCAAATCGGAGTATTATATATTCTTTAAGTTTAAAGGGACACACGGCAATCTTGAAGAATTTGAAATGGGTTTGTTTGTGTAAGCGTTTATTTATCCTCGCTGTATTGCACTTAGCATTTTAGCGAGCAGACCTAGGTTTAAAGTCTCATCCGAAGGACTGGTAAGGTAGGAAATACTTTTGAAATATTTCGATAATTAACCCAATTTCGGTCCTGGCTGGGATTGAACGCGTGATCCCTGGGTTACTCTCGATTTAGTATCATTATCCAGTATCATTTTTACTTTTACCCTGGTTACATTTAAATAAATCAAATTTTAAGTATTCACTATTTCGTCTTATTATATTATACGTTTTAATATATTATTGGTGCAATAATATAAAAAAGAAATATGCAAAAACAAATGGCTTAATATAATTATTATAATTAACATTAATGATTGAACAAATGCAATTTACGGGACGCCGCTAGTTTTTAAAAACTCAACAATGCCATGTGTCCCTTTAATGAATTAAATGTTGTTTAACTGCCCATACATAGGAATCCGAGAACCTGTCCTCTTACTAACAAATATATTCATATGGGGTTTAGCGGGCTCGACTTGTGAATGAGAAAATGTAGATTCTTACGGGAGGTATATAGTACTGTTCCTACCCAGGAATAAGTGGGTGGTCGGCCTCCACCTGTTATTCCAATTTTACGTCATTTGTCGGGACAATTAAGGTTATTTTTACTTAAATTTGACCTTCATAACCCTAAATGTCCTGAAACAATTACGTTAAACACCAAACAAACATACATTTCGTATTTCTAAGACCGACTACGTTATATCTAACACTAACCGTAACCGTAACCACCAAATCTCTCAATCATCTGTAGGACCATTTGTTGTGCCATTTAATAAAAATAAGACTTTTGCAGATAGAAGCTTTAGCACAGTAGGTCCGAGATTGTGGAATAAAATTCCCATTGAAATCAGACAGAGTGAAACTGTGGACATTTTTAAGAAGCAGTTAAAGACTCATTTTTTCAGAGACTATTATTCTCTTTTCTAAGAGCAGTGTGCTTCATGGGATATGACTGTTGTGTGTAATAAAGCGATTATTGATTTCTATATTATGATATTCCTATCGCAACTCTTTTAAAAATTATTTGAGTTAGAAACAGTATATTTTTGTATAGTATTTGCGTACTTTGGATTTTCATTCTATGCAGTATAATATTTTTCTTCCATGTATATATAAGTTTCTATTTCCATGAATTTCTTAATATAATGCTTAAAATTGTTGTTTCTGAGTAATAATTTGTTTTATATGACATGCATTTTATTTACTAATTTTCATGTATTTTAATCATTGTACAACGCCATTGAATGTATACTTTGTATGTAAAAATAGGCGTTTAATCAAATAATAAAGTTTAGTTTAAAGTTTATAAGTTTATAAATCTCTCTTACAACACTACAAACTCCGCGCTAACCTTCGAGACCGCATGTAAAGTGCAAACAAATTTCTCCATTAAGAGAACTATGCTTGATAAAACTAAGCATTACCCATACTTTTTCCGTTTAACCAAGCATTATCCATACTTTTTCCGTTTAACCAAGCATACCCATACTTTTTCCGTTTAACCAAGCATTACCCATACTTTTTCAGCATTACCCATACTTTTTCCGCAAAATCAAGCATTACCCATACTTTTTCAGCATTACCCATACTTTTTCCGCTTAACCAAGCATTACCCATACTTTTTCAGCATTACCCATACTCTTTCAGAGCATTACCCATTCCTTCTCAGCATTAGCCATACTTTTTCAGCATTACCCATACTCTTTCAGAGCATTACCCATTCCTTCTTAGCATTACCCATACTTTTTCAGCATTACCCATACTTTTTCCGCTTAACCAAGCATTACCCATACTTTTTCAGCATTACCCATACTCTTTCAGAGCATTACCCATTCCTTCTCAGCATTAGCCATACTTTTTCAGCATTACCCATACTCTTTCAGAGCATTACCCATTCCTTCTTAGCATTACCCATACTCTTTCAGAGCATTACCCATTCCTTCTTAGCATTACCCATACTCTTTCAGAGAATTACCCATTCCTTCTTAGCATTACCCATTCCTTCTTAGCATTACCCATTCCTTCTTAGCATTACCCATTCCTTCTTAGCATTACCCATTCCTTCTTAGCATTACCCATTCCTTCTTAGCATTACCCATTCCTTCTTAGCATTACCCATTCCTTCTTAGCATTACCCATTCCTTCTTAGCATTACCCATGCTTTTTCCGCATTTTTTCTCTATTATACCGTACAGTTCACTAATCATTTGCACTAAACGCGAAACCTGAGTAAACTAGAAAATGGCCGTAAATATTTCCTTCGAACCATCACAGTAACCAGGTCAGACAGCTATAATCACCAGCAACAACTATTACTGCAGTAATACACTCAGAACATGTTTAGTATATAAAAACGGCCATAAGTTACGCGCAAAAAATGTAAACATAAGTGAACGAGGGCTGTGTTTTCTCAGAGAGACAGCAGATTGTTTATCATGGCCATTTCGTGTTTATTGTAAGGCTTATTGTTTATTCAATTCTCATCACAGAACACTAGTATAACAAAATATCATGAAAAACAAATGGGCTATTATTTAAAGAATTGCAAGAGATCAAACAAATGAATAAAAAATACATATTAGTTTTACCCTACTTTTTCAATCAATCACTTGTCTCCGATACTTGCACCAGTTATTTATGAAGATTTTACTACGATAGCTCTTCATGATTAAGATAGTGACCTATATAGAGACTGCCGATACATCTATGGTAAACACTAAGTCGGATAGAGTCTATGAAGATACATAATCACAGGAGTACAAGATGACAAGTATCGAGGGATTGGTCTTGGACATTATCCCCTAGCTTTGTCATCGGACTCGCTAATTGTTGAAGGAATTAACTAATTAAACATAGTGTGTAAAGTTAAATGATTTTTCACTATTTAATGACAATAGCAAAACCCTTTTTGGTCTGACTAGTATAAGGAGGAGTAGGTTTCGAAAACTGGTAAACTATTTTAGGTATTGTTCCAGTTAGAGTAGACTGGCATCAGTCCTTACTAGTACACTCTTTTAAAGGCCAGGGTTGAGTATAAAAAATCCAAAATGGCCCCAGAGAAACTTTTCTGATCATTTTATGCATTTATGCTGCTCAGAGAGGTTTAATCATAAATTGCTAAATAATAGAGCATTTTTAAACCATACAATATGGCATGTAAATACATTAAACATTACTCTATACAGATATATCAACAGAATTATATAATGTGTTTATTTTCCATACTTTCTAGAACAAAACTTTTATTCCTAACTGTCAAATTTTGAATTTGGTGCATCTGTTAATAGCTGTACCTGTAAAAATAAGATCAGTGATTGGTCAGAGTGCTGAAACCTTTATCTAATGACCGTGGTAGGGACTACCGAACGCTAGGATTAGAGGCAAATATCTCCACTTATAACTTGTATAGTCTTATCTCAACATTAAGATATATTCAGCCATGGAGAGAAACAGAGCTTGAAATAAAATAATGTTTATGCAGAGTATTATTTTATTCTTTAATTTGTCTAATTTTATTATTTATAGTCTAATTTATAGACTGATACCAGTCTACAGTTTGAGATGTATGCATAAGTCGACAATTTAACCAAAAAAACAACATTTTGTAGCGGCGATTGGGGAGGGGTCCAGAAAGTTGCCCAGACCCTCACAACCTATTACGGTGTGGATAAACAGATCACCATTAATTTGGGTATCAACATTTGAAGAAACAAAATGTTACAAAGAGAAAGCACACAATTAGTTATATTTATATCGGCGTCAGTAACTTAATCAACTTAACCACACTTGTGGAGAACATCTATGAATCTTGATTTATCTACGTCATGACAAACAGAAAATGCCATAGTCTTACAATCATTGCCAATTGACGGTAATAGGTTGGTTAGACCTGCTTGCACTGGCAGTTTTGTGAAAACCTTCCAGAGATGTGCTATCTCGCATAATTGTTCAACAGCCGTTATTGGTTTCCAAGCTAAAGTTGACGGTCGCTTATTGTTTTGGTTTAGTTACTAGTTTGATTTTATTTCAGGCGATTTTTCGTTTAATGGATTCTTCACATTTTTTATTTGACTACGTTACATGGCAATAGGGGTTGAATGGGTGTTTTATGTCATTTTCGGCATATTTCAGATTATATGTAGATATGACGTTCGATTTGTGTTTCGTGGTGAAGGCGGTCCATTTTTTACAAGGTAGAACCAGTACAGTATACCTCCCGCCATTCCTAAGAATCGACACTTGTTAGTATGCCAGATGTTATCTTTGACAAAACCGCGGATTCTAGATCACAAGAATTAGGAGCCTAGAAACTTACAAATGTGCAATGCTTACGCCATGGTTTATTTTTGTGAAATTTGAGATTTTAATTTGTTAACCAATTCATTAAACTGTTTGAAGTATTAATCTATGGAGACAAAGATTTTGCAGAAAAATAATAATGTTTAACAATATATTTATTCCTTTAAGTGAAGCTGAGCAAAATGTCATAACAACGACAATACGATCTTAACACCTTTACCATTCATTACAAGTAATTTCAAAATAGATTTTAAATGTAGGCCACAAAAATTACATAATTCGTTTCTAATTTGTGAACACTAATTCGCTACTTCAGCTCCCGATATTGCACCTCCTGTTTCACCTTTAAGTAGCATAATGACAGTGTGTAGGCTTTGAAAACCAGTGTGCATTAAACACACGGTCATATACCACTATTGCATTTCCCATAGGCTTACATTATAGCCTTTTGGCCTTCAACCCCTATTTCTAAATCACACTGGCTGAAAAAAAACTAACTTTTTCTTAAAGAACTATCTATACTATACACTCAAAAATGATCAGCACATTGGAGATTATGTAATGCTTTCAACCTGTAATAGTTCACTGAAGGTGGGCACCCCCAAAATGGCAGGATTTTTTTTTTTTCCTTTTTTCAAATATACCCTCAGTACAATTGTATCAATACAAGTGCAAATTCCAATCAAAATATCCTAAATGAACATGTTTTATGATGGAAATATAATATTTTGTTGTTTTATGAGGATTTATTACGACCTAGGTAATTTCATCCAATTAGAATCTACCTTACAATCTGACTTTATGCCCTTATAGATCCTTTATTTTGTTCAACCAATCCAGAAGCACGAAATCAATAGTGGTATATGACCACGCGTAAAACACCATACAAACAAACAAGCTACTGTGTCATTCGTTTGTTTATTTGTTTGTATGGTGTTTTACGTCATTTTCAACACATGTTAGGCCATATATGACGGTCGATTTTTTGTGGTGGAGGCAGACCACCCACGTTTCCTGGGTAGAACCAGTACTGCACACCTCCCGCCATCCGTAAGAATCGACACTTCCTCACTTACAAGTCGAGCTCCCAGTGGGATTCGAACCCGCAGCGTTGAGAGACGAAGGTTTACAACGCAACGTCGTTAACCATTCGGCCACGGAGACGCGTCTGTCTCATTCGTACAAACTCAATTTCGGCTACATGCGTATCATGGATTTGATCGAGATGTTGCGAATGCTACCGTACTGGTATGACCCGGCATGCATGTCAGTAGATATTGCTGTAGGACAGTGACTTAATCGTGATGCTGTTTATCTGTTTTGCTTCATCTAGTTGGTGTTTAATGTATTTTTTCTTGACAGTTATTCCAGAGAACAGCTACATTGTTCATATGTCAGGTATTTCTGCTCGAGGTCATATCGCAATGAACGCTTCCATGTCAGGTAGTACATGGCATGTTGACATTATAGAGGCACTACAATGGGTTCCTTGTTCCCTGGATCTCTTAAAGTAATGACAATTGTTCCCAGATTATCAAAAGTATTTTTGTTTCTTATAGTACCGCGTCATCAAAATATACCCGTACCACAACATTGCTAGTTATGACACTGCGATCCAGTCGTAGTGACATGTGTCATGTATGACCAGGTAAAGCGATGAAGGCACCAATTACTTTCACTATTAAAAGCCAAGTTAAATGTTACAAATTAAGGATTTCTTGCAGCTTCAAATCAAGTATGGATAATGCAGCAGCGTAATACAGCCGGAGAAACGTTCTCCAAAGGGGTGGCTTCATGCGACAAGCAAGATAGTATTTGTTTCTTTACAACATGGCCAGTTATTTTATGGAAACATTCTTGAGACCATCGGTAATAACTTGACGGGATTGTGAGATCGAATGCCTTATTTAAAGGATATAGCGAACGGCGACCTATAAGAAAACAAAATACTTTTGATAATCTGGGAACAATTGTCATTACTTTAAGAGATCCAGGGAACAAGGAACCCCTTGTAGTGCCTCTATAATGTCAACATGCCATGTACTCCCTGACATAGAAGCGTTCACTGCGATAGGTCCTCGAGCAGAAATACCTGACATATGAACAATGTAGCCGTTCCCTGTAATAACTGTCAAGAAACATTACATTAAACACCAAGTAGATGAAGCAAAACAGATAAACAGTTCTGTCTCGGATGACGTTGATGGCTTGCACCAGAATGACTACATACTATAACACTCTGCTTATACTACAAGTAATATTTATAGCTTACTTTTTCGAGTATATGCGATTTATACTGCTTCTCTAGGGCCGCATTTT
Source organism: Cyrtodaria siliqua (assembly GCA_037043455.1). Classification (NCBI taxonomy): domain Eukaryota; kingdom Metazoa; phylum Mollusca; class Bivalvia; order Adapedonta; family Hiatellidae; genus Cyrtodaria; species Cyrtodaria siliqua. The sequence continues at coordinate 63,707 of JAWPHD010012211.1, forward strand.
GATTGATAGAATGTGTGTAAACATTACAACTTCGCGCGTGTAAAATTGGGTAGACCATGGTATAACTTCCGAATCTGTCATTTACCCAATTTTACACGCACGTAGTTGTAATATTTACACACAACCTGTCAATCAAAATGTGGCCCTCGAGAAGCAGTATAAATCGCATAATTATATTCGAAAAATTATGCTATAAATATTACTTGTTTTATGGCTCTTGACGAGTATTCTTCTGCGTTGAAGTGCATGCAGTTAACGATTATCTAGACTGGCTGTCTTCTCAGTGGTTATAGTTTAATATTTTGAAATCATAATAAAAATCGAATCGTAAATCCTTAAAATGTGTATCTTTCTGAATAGCTCTGAATCACTGATGTTTGAAGCCTGTAATTCAACGGGGACATAATTCAGACTTCTTGATTTGATGTTAGCTTCAGTTGTCTCAAATGTTATAAACATGAAGAAACATAAGGACACAGCGTTATAAACATGAAGAAACATAAGGACACAGCGTTATAAACATGAACAAACATAAGGACACAACGTTATAAATATGAAGAAATATACGGACACAGCGTTATAAACATGAAGAAACATAAGGACACAGCGTTATAAACATGAAGAAACATAAGGACACAGCGTTATAAACATGAAGAAACATACGGACACAGCGTTAAAAACATGAAGAAACATAAGGACACAGCCAGTCTAACGGTTATCATGTACAACAATGTAATATTTATAGCATAATTGTTCGAGTATATGCGATTTATAGTGCCTCTCGAGGGCCGCAGGCCCGAGAGTGCAGCATACATCGCATACGAGAAAAATATGCTGTTAATGTTTTGTAACATAGCCATTCAATGCCGGTAAACGACATTTTGAATGACAGGTTGTGTGTAACCATTACAACTACGCGCGTGCAATATTGGGTATACCATGGTATAACTGCCGAATCTGTCATTTATAGCACGGCTGAAATATACCGGCAGTTATAGCACGGTTTATGCTCAGACCTTCAGGTTTATGAAAATTATATCATAAGCAAGAACATAGGAAAACCATTAGAGCTATGGTACAAGTATAGGATAGAGCATGAGTTTTGCACGTGTACGGGGAGATAATGCACTAGCGTTAGCAAGTGCATTATCGTCCGTACACGTGCAAGACTCATGCTCTATTGTATTTATACCACAATAACTAACATATGCTGTGTATATCCTCGGGTATTACACGATGCATAGTGTGTATTTAGGCTATTGTGGTATAAACATATATTGTAGCATAACTCTAATGGTTTTGCGAAACGTATGTACGTTAGAGAACTTCATTGTTTTATGTAAAGTTTCCAAAGCAGACGAAAACAAGTAATATGACAGGTACAACATGTGTTGGTATAGTATTTATTGCTGTGAGAAATTACGTAAATTGTGTTGCTAACTACTTTTGCTGCAAAACATAGTAGTGTTTTAGATGGTATTTCAGGCATACGTCCATGTACATTCAGTCTTGCGCACAACTCCAATTAGTAGTTTTGTGTTTAACAGTTACTTATAAAACGTCATAACTCAGCATTAAATGGTTTAGTGTTCAAGACAGCACAACACAGCAATAAATATTTTAGTGTTCAACTATTTTATATAAGACAGCACAAATCAACAATATGTTTTAGTGTACCCGTACTCATCTGTTTTATATAAGGTAGCATAAATCAACAATATGTTTTAGTGTTCATCTGTTACATATAATGTAGCACAAATCAACAATATGTTTTAGTGTTCATCTGTTTCATATAAGGTAGCACAAATCAACAATATGTTTTAGTGTGCATCTGTTTTATATAAGACAGCACAAATCAACAATATGTTTTAGTGTTCATCTGTTACATATAAGACAACACAAATCAACAATATGTTTTAGTGTTCATCTGTTTTATATAAGGTAGCATAAATCAACAATATGTTTTAGTTTTCATCTGTTTATATAAGACAGCACAAAACAACAATATGTTTTAGTGTTCATCTATTTCATATAAGGCAACACAAAACAACAATATGTTTTAGTGTTCATCTATTTCATATAAGGCAACACAAATCAACAATATGTTGTAGTGTTCATCTGTTTCATATAAGACAGCACAAATCAACAATATGTTTTAGTGTTCATCTATTTCATATAAGGCAACACAAATCAACAATATGTTTTAGTGTTCATCTGTTTCATATAAGGCAACACAAATCAACAATATGTTTTAGTGTTCATCTGTTTCATATAAGACAGCACAAATCAACAATATGTTTTAGTGTTCATCTGATTCATATAAGGCAACACAAATCAACAATATGTTTTAGTGTTCATCTGTTTTATATAAGGTAGCACAAATCAACAATATGTTTTAGTGTTCATCTGTGTTATATAAGACAGCACAAAACAATAATATGTTTTAGTGTTCATATATTTCATATAAGGCAACACAAAACAACAATATGTTTTAGTGTTCAACTATTTCATATAAGGCAACACAAATCAACAATATGTTTTAGTGTTCATCTGTTTCATATAAGACAGCACAAATCAACAATATGTTTTAGTGTTCATCTATTTCATATAAGGCAACACAAATCAACAATATGTTTTAGTGTTGATCTGTTTTATATAAGACAGCACAAATCAACAATATGTTTTAGTGTTCATCTATTTCATATAAGACAGCACAAATCAACAATATGTTTTAGTGTTCATCTATTTCATATAAGGTAGCACAAATCAACAATATGTTTTAGTGTTCATCTGTTTCATATAAGGCAACACAAATCAACAATATGTTTTAGTGTTCATCTATTTCATATAAGGTAGCACAAATCAACAATATGTTTTAGTGTTCATCTGTTTCATATAAGGCAACATAAATCAACAATATGTTTTAGTGTTCATCTGTTTTATATAAGGTAGCACAAATCAACAATATGTTTTAGTGTTCATCTGTTCTATATAAGACAGCACAAATCAACAATATGTTTTAGTGTTCATCTATTTCATATAAGGCAACACAAATCAACAATATGTTTTAGTGTTCATCTGTTTTATATAAGGTAGCACAAATCAACAATATGTTTTAGTGTTCATCTGTTTCATATAAGGCAACACAAATCAGCAATATGTTTTAGTGTTCATCTGTTTTATATAAGGTAGCACAAATCAACAATATGTTTTAGTGTTCATCTGTTTCATATAAGGCAACACAAATCAGCAATATGTTTTAGTGTTCATCTGTTTTATATAAGGTAGCACAAATCAACAATATGTTTTAGTGTTCATCTGTTTTATATAAGACAGCACAAATCAACAATATGTTTTAGTGTTCATCTGTTTCATATAAGGCAACACAAATCAGCAATATGTTTTAGTGTTCATCTGTTTTATATAAGGTAGCACAAATCAACAATATGTTTTAGTGTTCATCTATTTCATATTAAGACAGCACAAATCAACAATATGTTTTAATGTTCATCTATTTCATATAAGGCAACACAAATCAACAATATGTTTTAGTGTTCATCTATTTCATATAAGGTAGCACAAATCAGCAATATGTTTTAGTGTGCATCTGTTTTATATAAGACAGCACAAATCAACAATATGTTTTAGTGTTCATCTGTTACATATAAGACAACACAAATCAACAATATGTTTTAGTGTTCATCTGTTTTATATAAGGTAGCATAAATCAACAATATGTTTTAGTTTTCATCTGTTTATATAAGACAGCACAATCAACAATATGTTTTAGTGTTCATCTATTTCATATAAGGTAGCACAAATCAACAATATGTTTTAGTGTTCATCTGTTTCATATAAGGCAACACAAATCAACAATATGTTTTAGTGTTCATCTATTTCATATAAGGTAGCACAAATCAACAATATGTTTTAGTGTTCATCTGTTTCATATAAGGCAACATAAATCAACAATATGTTTTAGTGTTCATCTGTTTTATATAAGGTAGCACAAATCAACAATATGTTTTAGTGTTCATCTGTTTTATATAAGACAGCACAAATCAACAATATGTTTTAGTGTTCATCTATTTCATATAAGGCAACACAAATCAACAATATGTTTTAGTGTTCATCTGTTTTATATAAGGTAGCACAAATCAACAATATGTTTTAGTGTTCATCTGTTTCATATAAGGCAACACAAATCAGCAATATGTTTTAGTGTTCATCTGTTTTATATAAGGTAGCACAAATCAACAATATGTTTTAGTGTTCATCTGTTTCATATAAGGCAACACAAATCAGCAATATGTTTTAGTGTTCATCTGTTTTATATAAGGTAGCACAAATCAACAATATGTTTTAGTGTTCATCTGTTTTATATAAGACAGCACAAATCAACAATATGTTTTAGTGTTCATCTGTTTCATATAAGGCAACACAAATCAGCAATATGTTTTAGTGTTCATCTGTTTTATATAAGGTAGCACAAATCAACAATATGTTTTAGTGTTCATCTATTTCATATTAAGACAGCACAAATCAACAATATGTTTTAATGTTCATCTATTTCATATAAGGCAACACAAATCAACAATATGTTTTAGTGTTCATCTATTTCATATAAGGTAGCACAAATCAGCAATATGTTTTAGTGTTCATCTATTTTATATTAAGACAGCACAAATCAGCAATACATGGTTTAGTTTTGTAGTGTTCATCTATTTCATATAAGACAGCACATCGCAGCTATAAACTGTTTCGTGTTCATCTATTTCATATAAGGCAGCAAAAATCAGTGATATTTGTTTAGTGTTCATCTGTTACATAAAAATAAGACAATTCAGCAAGTAAATGTGAACGATATAAATTCACATCCAAATAATAAACCAGAAAATGTCGCTTTTATCCAAATGAACAATTCCATTGGTGCAACATTGTGTGGTGACCAATTCCGAGAACTTGTCTATTGTTTCATTTAAGAAATCACAACCAACACAAAAATGGTCTATATTTTATAAATGGAGTGTACGTCTTTAATGTCCATTCATACTGGCGCCATATAACCATTTTGTGCTGTTGCACCGTAAAACCCAATACGTTTAAATTCTGTTTTTACGGCCGTTGTCGTATCGGGTAAAGCATGGTACCCGGTATTGTACCCAGTCTACATTTCATTTGCCTCTATGCCAAGCATGACCCCCATAGTCTGACAATAATTACTGCTCACAGGAAAGACCGTTGGAAGTGTACCGAGTGTTTTGGTTTAGAGCGATTTGCTACCAGTTTGATAGATAAACCCAGTACTGTGTACCTAAATACAGAAATAAACCCGAGGTGCCCCTTGTATTTCACCTTATCAGTTTAAGTACGGACAGGTCCTTCGTGGCCTGCCGTGCCTCATACCGCCACCTGGGGTGCAATATGTAATATAAGTCATGTTTTATGGTTTCAATAAATATTTATATTTTCTTCATTAGTTCATTGGGTCAGAATATACATAAATCTAAGTTGTAGCCTATGTTCGTCAGGTGATCTCACACAACGGTGGAGATTTGGCATCAGTTCTATAATGTTCCTAGTAGAACAGTATACACAACTGGCTTTTCAGAAAAATTATGAACCTGTCAAATCTCCGTATTGGACCTGCGAAATTTCCAGATTGAACCTGCGAAATCACAAGATTGAACCTGCGAAATCACAAGATTGAACCTACGAAAACTTCAGATTGAACCTGCGAAGCACCAGATTGAACCTGCGAAATCTCCAGGTTTAGAAATTGCTTCTGTCTGAATAGACCATTTTTTGTCATAAAATAATATTAAAACATTTCACGATTGATCATTTGATAGCTTTGTACTGTTTTAAACAAATTTATCCCCAAAGCCTGGTATTCCCACTTTAAAGTATGATGGAACATCTTGACTGCTGGAAAATGGATCGTATCTATAAAATCTATAAAAATTATTTTAAAGGCCGGAGTCATACTATAACAGCAGAATCAAGGGAAAATGTCTACTTTCTTGCGTTGCATTGCTGTTGAAGAGAGAATTTTAGATATCCCTACCGCACTGATTTAATTGAAATGTGGCACAACTGTTCTTGAATATATGGAGATTTGATCATATGAATCCATTCGATACTTAAACGTGCTGCATCCTAAAAAAATATATTTTGTTGTCAGCTACATAACTTACCCCTAGTGCTTCTAGCCACTCACAGCACAGTAGAGATAAGAGAGTGTAGGTTTCAGCAGAGCTAGCACTTATAACAGCATGTGCATTATATAAGTGACGTCCGCCTGTATAACAAGTGAAACCCGGCCTTTAAGGTTAAAACTTATATCTAACATGGTTTATGAAAATACTCACTGCCGATTGGCTATTGAACAGTTTTTGAAAAAGCTATAAACCTCTGACGCCACGTCCTTCAACCGTTAGAACGTCATTTTAAGTATTAGAGGCTATGAAGTGAAATTTTAACAATTAAGAAATTGTCACGTTATTCAGCAAAGCGTAAAACTGAAGAAAAGGGTTGCATCTAAAGCATGCATCTAACTCAATAATTAAGCTCGACTTGTAAATGAAGAAGTGTCGATTCTTACGGATGGCGGGAGGTGTACAGTACTGATTCTACCCAGGAAAAGTGGATGGTCTGCCTCCACCACAAAAAAAATCGACCGTCATATATAACCCTACATGTGTTGAAAATGACGTAAAACACCATACAAACAAACAAACTCAGTAATCAATAAAGTAGGTTCCAACATAAAACGCCTATTCAATCCCGACGAAAGGTAACTCAAGGTACAAGGAATGAGTCATACATTTTCAGATTCAGAAGTTGCTATGCTTCCAAACTCATTGTGATGTTTGCACCACGGATATAAGATGGTTTTAAAGGATAGCGGCTCATTTATGGTGAGTTGATTACTAAATAAATTAAGCATTTTAATAATTTAATGTCATAGAAAGGGATATATATGTATTTATCGCGTCTGCATACTGTAATTGAATTAACATTTCAGTTTTATCATCTGATTCAAAAAACGTAAAAATAGACATGCGCAGTCTCGAAACAAGCGTTTCAGTATATGCCTACACGTGCCCACTTGTGTTTGCTAATTTAATTACGCCGGCAGTTTTAACGTTATATGTTTTTAATTGTTTAATAGTGGTACAATATGTATGCCGATAAATTACAATATATAGGTTATACAACAATAAATAGGCCGATATATAACAATATATATACCTAGCTGTAGATCATGTTCAATAGTAATGAGTATTAACTCATCAGATTCAAAATGAATGAGTGACAAGGAACTCGTTCAGAGTAAAACTAATTAAAAAGTAAAATAATACTTATTATTTTATTTCAAGCTCTGTTTCTCTCCATGGCTAAATTTATAGACGGGAAATCCATATTACCAGCCACTAGGTTGTCCGGATGTTGAATGGATTTTTCCAGTCCTTAATGTTGAGATAAGACTCTACAAGTCATAAGTGGAGCTATTTGCCTCTTTCAGTGCTAAATAAATTATATTATGATAGTTAAAAGGTTATAGTTAAAATGTTATAATATTAAGGACTGATGCCAGACTACCAGTCTAGGTGCATATGCACGAAAGTGCATGCAGTAAATGTGAACCAAATATGATAAACCGTAACGTATCTTTTATTTTATCTATTATCAATTGTGACGGAAACGTGTACTATACAGATACAGATGCAGATTATACCCATCAGGTGCACTCGAAGCTATATATATAATCATACGGCAGACAGTAAGTGATATTAAAGGGAGTACATCAGGCTTTTCAAAGGGGTCTAGGGGTCCGACTTAAAATTGACAAATAATGATATCTTCTATTTTAAAGCGCCTAAACATAATGAATGATCCTAAAAATGACCCCTTAGTTACAAGGAAATTCATTCTGTACAGTAATATGTGCTATCTTAGGTTACGCACCAGGGTTAATTTCAGCATTGTATGCCCGATTCCGTCCTAGCTATATGGTGTATTCGAAGTTTAAACCTTAAGCATGTGGTTCGAACATCATATTTTGATGGATATAATGGTTTTATCATGAATTGGAGCATTTCTATAATTTAAGATATTTCTAGAAAAATCCTGATGTACTCCCTTTAACAATATTTTAGGAAATGAACCGTATAAATCAAAAAGGAAACCTGAGTGGGACATTCAGCCTTATTGTCGTATAATTATATAATATAGGAAACATGAGTGGGACATTCAGCCTTATTGTCGTATAATTATATAATATAGGAAACATGAGTGGGACATTCAGCCTTATTGTCGTATAATTATATAATATAGGAAACATGAGTGGGACATTCAGCCTTATTGTCGTATAATTATATAATATAGGAAACATGAGTGGGACATTCAGCCTTATTGTCGTATAATTTTATAATATAAATACCAGTGTGAACAAAGCTCTAGGTGCTACAAAAAGGTCGATATGACACACACTGAAATATTATAAAGAGTCAAACTTTATATATAGCCAAGTCTGTATCAAGAGACCACTGAAAGAACGAGATAATTGATTTCTTAACCAATGTGGTCCTTTAATACAGGTTCATTTTAATTTAAATGATACAATATTGAACAGAAACTGTGGTCTTTTAAAGCAGGTGGTAACAGAGGTGCTCTCTAAAACATCTGTACATAGTTACATGTGGGTTTTACTTGATATGCCTCTACCAATAAAAACAAAATCAATCATATATAGCCTAATAAAATATGCTGAAAATGACGTAAAACACCACTTAAACAACCAGTGAGCCATTGAATTTACCTTGTGTTACTCATAATAACACACTCAGACATATGTATTGCTGCTTCTAGGTATATAGATAAAATAAAAACGTATTATCAGAAATCCGTGATGCATATATTTGCCTCGAATTAATGAAGATGCATATTCTTTGATAACAACACATGCTATTGCATATTCTGTAACAATCGTCTGCGTGGTGAAGCACCTGCTTTATTATCGTCTGCGGTTATAGCGGTTATAGATCTCCGGCTGCTTTATGGTTCCTGGTTTCTAAGACGATTTACGTTTGTAAGTGTAAACAGATAAAGTGTTAACATATTTTGCTCTCTCTCTGACTCTGTATGTTATACAAAGTGTTATATATTTAAACATTGTACATGAGTCGAATTTATACTAACAGTATAGTACATATTAGCATATTGAACAAAAAACATGGTATCGTTCTTTTTGTGTTTTTGAAGTTTCTGAAGAAAAACATTGTAATATATATTGAAAATGGGATCCCTTGGAAGCAACAAACACAAACAAGAGATATAAGTAGCAGACTCGGTTTTTTACTAAGTCTGCTCATGAGAGGTAATGTTAAGTGCAACACCTCTCACGCCTCCTAGCACCGGCTAAAACGATAATCTACTTTAAAGCCACAAAGATTGGGCTTCATGATCTTCTCAAAGGACCAGTAAATAATAACACTACTGATTTGTAGTCGGGGCCACTTTTTACGGCCACCACACAGCACTAAACAAACGTTAGTGTGAATGATAATAAATACTGAAAAGTGGATCCCTTGGAAGCAACAAACACAAGCAAGATATAAATGTAGCAGACTTGGTTTTATTGAGTCTGTTCATGAGAGGTAATGTTAAATGTAACACCTCTCACGCCTCCTAGCACCGGCTTAAGCGATATTCTACTTTAACGCCACAATACGTGTTATTGTTGGTTAATCACGCAGAACATAAGATTAACTAAGCTGATATATTAAAATATATATTTATCATGTCGATCTGCATAATTCTGCCGAGAAACAGGGTGCCTGAGAAAAAACTTTATCTCGGCAGTTACGTTCCTATCCCATAAGGTGCACATCTTTTGATGACGTCAGCACATATTTTGATGATGTCAGGGTATATTTGATGACGTTTGGGTATTTTTGATCGGAAAAAAATGGGAAGAAAATGGAAAAAAAAGGTAAATTAAATGATTTTAAACGATCAACATGATAAAATAGAATATCATGTTAGTGCCTGCTCATATCCAGTTTTAAATATCAGGTTCGGCACGAAAAAAAATGTGTTTAATTTGTTTCTCAGCCTCACCTGATAAACTGGATGTGATCAGGCACTAACATGATATTCTCTATATGGTGTCAGACCAGTCAGGAAATACTTCCGGGTCGTAGGGTGCTGAAATAGTTCCTTGAAAGAATCCAAAGTTTGTAGTTTGCATGTGTTTTTCCCAAGATTAGTTTCTATTTCATTGTTAAATCTAACCTGAGGTTAAAGTAGTATGTCTGTTGTCATGAATAGTAAGTATTTTACTGTGTTTGTCAGGTTTATTTCTTTGGAGAGTATGAGCACAGAGGTTAGGTAGAGATGTGGTTTTGACAGATGTTTATTTCAAAATACGCATAGTGTGAATGAATGACGCGAAATGTTGAAAAACTGAATCGGTGTTTTATTCCAGATATGGGACCGTTTGCTAGCCAAATGTGTTTAATACACAGAATAAAAGTGTATTTAAGCGAACGAATGTTGTGGAACTTGTGACTGATCTCCAAATATAGCCTTTATTGCATTGTGTTCAATGGGCTGATTTTGACCGGTCTGACACCTAGATGGACAAAATGCATTTTTCTTATTAATGGCCAAATCCAGTTGATTTTTTCTGTGGAAGCTTGCAGCTGAGTGAGAAAAAAAAAGTTAATGTTAAATTTTTGAATTTTACAACAGAACTTGTTTTTTTGCAATTGAAATAGATTGTGTGTGGTTTAGGGTGGAATTTGGGGGTCCTAGTGATTTGGAGTGGCCCTAAAGCACTTTAAGTAGGCTCTCAAGTGCCTTTAAGTGAATTAGTGGCAAAATGTAATAGATCTGTCACAATTCCTACAACAAATGGCAATTTTATTATTTTAAGGTACCGTATGAGGCTAAAATCTGAAAATGTATCGGTACTGACATTTTGACATGACGCGACTCTAGGAGGAGTCTTACTTTGTATCGAAAGCCTGAGAATCTGTAAATTTTGTACGCGATGATGGGTTTTACAATCTGAAACTGAAATATACAGAAATTTGTGGAATTTAGCATTTATTTTAGTTTTTTGTTAAACATGGTGTAAATCCCACCCATTTTTCTTCATTAATTCAGATGAAATCACTATGCAATGGCATACAATTGTAATTTAACACATTAATTTGGTATTTTGTTAGAGATAATGGTATAATCCACTGAAATATATACTATTCTGGTGTGTGATTCAGTTTGTCTTGCTGTTGCCCAAGACTTGAATGTATTAGTGGCCTTTAAAACTGCTACAGGCATATGGGGTAGGCTTAGCTTTTGAGTCATTACTTCAATTTTGTCTCTTTTTTCTGGCATTTTACAGCCCAACTGTATATTTTATTGGACATTGTGCATGTAAATGTGCTCCAAAGCAGCCTTATGGTCTATTGTGTGCCTCAAAAGTGTTGGAATTTAACAGAATGTCTGTTTCTCCATGAAAAATGAAGAAATTTCATGCATGAGTGATTTTGATATCTATACCTCACATTATGTGTATATTTTAGTTTGGTATATAGAAGGCAATGTTTGAAAACTTTACTTGATGGAAATATACCAAACGGTTAATTTATTTTGGCATTTTTTCTAGTTTTGTATAACGCGTCTTAAAATCCTTGATTTCTATTAGCCGAATGGGTCTTTGCATGCAGGAATTGAACCGAAAAGATAATAGGTCCTTGCCAAAGCATCTGATTTTCCATTCGGTAAACCTTATTGGTCAGTTAGATGTATTCGATAACTATTTTTGACAAATGTCGCGACTCTTTAAGGTGTCAGACCAGTCAGGAAATACTTCCGGGTCGTAGGGTGCTGAAATAGTTCCTTGAAAGAATCCAAAGTTTGTAGTTTGCATGTGTTTTTCCCAAGATTAGTTTCTATTTCATTGTTAAATCTAACCTGAGGTTAAAGTAGTATGTCTGTTGTCATGAATAGTAAGTATTTTACTGTGTTTGTCAGGTTTATTTCTTTGGAGAGTATGAGCACAGAGGTTAGGTAGAGATGTGGTTTTGACAGATGTTTATTTCAAAATACGCATAGTGTGAATGAATGACGCGAAATGTTGAAAAACTGAATCGGTGTTTTATTCCAGATATGGGACCGTTTGCTAGCCAAATGTGTTTAATACACAGAATAAAAGTGTATTTAAGCGAACGAATGTTGTGGAACTTGTGACTGATCTCCAAATATAGCCTTTATTGCATTGTGTTCAATGGGCTGATTTTGACCGGTCTGACACCTAGATGGACAAAATGCATTTTTCTTATTAATGGCCAAATCCAGTTGATTTTTTCTGTGGAAGCTTGCAGCTGAGTGAGAAAAAAAAAGTTAATGTTAAATTTTTGAATTTTACAACAGAACTTGTTTTTTTGCAATTGAAATAGATTGTGTGTGTTTTAGGGTGGAATTTGGGGGTCCTAGTGATTTGGAGTGGCCCTAAAGCACTTTAAGTAGGCTCTCAAGTGCCTTTAAGTGAATTAGTGGCAAAATGTAATAGATCTGTCACAATTCCTACAACAAATGGCAATTTTATTATTTTAAGGTACCGTATGAGGCTAAAATCTGAAAATGTATCGGTACTGACATTTTGACATGACGCGACTCTAGGAGGAGTCTTACTTTGTATCGAAAGCCTGAGAATCTGTAAATTTTGTACGCGATGATGGGTTTTACAATCTGAAACTGAAATATACAGAAATTTGTGGAATTTAGCATTTATTTTAGTTTTTTGTTAAACATGGTGTAAATCCCATCCATTTTTCTTCATTAATTCAGATGAAATCACTATGCAATGGCATACAATTGTAATTTAACACATTAATTTGGTATTTTGTTAGAGATAATGGTATAATCCACTGAAATATATACTATTCTGGTGTGTGATTCAGTTTGTCTTGCTGTTGCCCAAGACTTGAATGTATTAGTGGCCTTTAAAACTGCTACAGGCATATGGGGTAGGCTTAGCTTTTGAGTCATTACTTCAATTTTGTCTCTTTTTTCTGGCATTTTACAGCCCAACTGTATATTTTATTGGACATTGTGCATGTAAATGTGCTCCAAAGCAGCCTTATGGTCTATTGTGTGCCTCAAAAGTGTTGGAATTTAACAGAATGTCTGTTTCTCCATGAAAAATGAAGAAATTTCATGCATGAGTGATTTTGATATCTATACCTCACATTATGTGTATATTTTAGTTTGGTATATAGAAGGCAATGTTTGAAAACTTTACTTGATGGAAATATACCAAACGGTTAATTTGTTTTGGCATTTTTTCTAGTTTTGTATAACGCGTCTTAAAATCCTTGATTTCTATTAGCCGAATGGGTCTTTGCATGCAGGAATTGAACCGAAAAGATAATAGGTCCTTGCCAAAGCATCTGATTTTCCATTCGGTAAACCTTATTGGTCAGTTAGATGTATTCGATAACTATTTTTGACAAATGTCGCGACTCTTTAAGGTGTCAGACCAGTCAGGAAATACTTCCGGGTCGTAGGGTGCTGAAATAGTTCCTTGAAAGAATCCAAAGTTTGTAGTTTGCATGTGTTTTTCCCAAGATTAGTTTCTATTTCATTGTTAAATCTAACCTGAGGTTAAAGTAGTATGTCTGTTGTCATGAATAGTAAGTATTTTACTGTGTTTGTCAGGTTTATTTCTTTGGAGAGTATGAGCACAGAGGTTAGGTAGAGATGTGGTTTTGACAGATGTTTATTTCAAAATACGCATAGTGTGAATGAATGACGCGAAATGTTGAAAAACTGAATCG